>JBBBDQ010001775.1:2645000-2672500 GCA_037127315.1 Ascarosepion bandense
TCGAATTCCAGTTGAATTCCTTGCATTCACTTACGCACAAATACTCTCGGGAAAGGTGTTAATCCGTCTCTTCCCTTCAGATATGGGTTAAATAATTGGACAGATTGGGTTCTATGACTTTGGTTGTTGACCAGTCTACCGCAGAATGCAATGGTAATATTGCGGGATAATATTCTGCCCCAGTCAGTCACGTCTCTTTAAAGACATGATCGTTCAAAGCGTGTATCAAGTATGATACTTAAATGACTGACTGAATATGATAGTTGGAAACATAATTGATTTTTCTACTGGGTATAAAGTGGGGGATCGGTTTTCTATTGTTATGAAGTAATAAACTGATCTCCCACTAATTATACTTAATGTAATAATGTAATATAATCTATCTCTTCTCCCTCCAGGTATGAGTTAAATGGTAGGACAGATTGGGTTCTATAGCCTTGGCTGGCAACCTGTCTACCGCAGAAACTAATGGCAACCTACTGCGGGATAATCTTCTGCCCAGCCAGTTATGTCTCTTTAAAGATATGATCGCCCAAAGCGTGTATCACGTATGGCACTTAACTGACTGACCCAAAAGCTGAAGCTGGAATAAATTTGAGTGGCAACCAATCTAGGAGAAAGAAAACTCTGAATTTAAAACAAGGAGAGGATTGGTCTCTGTTAGGCTGTCTTGCCCCAAAAAGCAAGATTTCTACTACGGCTGCAGTACATGTGGTTCCCCTTACGACTTTGAGTCGCGAGATATCTGGATCTTATAGGTGATAATATTATCGAATTTTCAAAGTATTTATCTTCTTCAAGAATTAGGTTCAGTTGAGTTTAGATAAAATTTCTCTCTCGTACTACACAGGAAAAATAAAGCTGGCTATATGTTTGTGTTTACTAAGGCTATCGTAATTAAAAGAATAAAATAAGTCGTTAAGAAAAAATACCTCGAAAGCTTAATAATATAATTATTACCAATTATAAAGACAAGTCTAAAACATTACGTTACAGCGCTAGTATTTTTAAATGCATTCTTAACCCTTTGTTGCATATTGGTTACAATTGTAACGAATATGCAACAAAGACTTGAAGAATATATCTTATCTAAATCTATCTAAACTTATTTATAAATGAATCTTTGTCTCCGTGTGTGTGTGTGTGTGTGTGTGTGTGTGTGTGTGTGTGTGTGTGTGTCCGTTACCTATAGACTCCGAAACGGCTGAACCGATTTTCTTGAAAATTTACACAATTGTACTATAAACGTCTGCGAGTGTTTTTAGCTAGGTTTTGTGTCGAGGTACCCCAGATAAATATCGAAAATCGATAATCGAAAAAAACTGGGTTATAGACGGAGTGGTCCGATTTTAATCAAATTTGTTACACTCATAGACAAAGACATAAGAAACGATATTAAGAAGTTTCAAGGTTGTATTTCTTATAATAGTGCAGTAAATTTCATATCGATACCAGGAAATCAAAATTTGACTTACATCCATTCATTTTTCTTTCAGTCTACGGTTTCGCCTTAACTGGAAACAAATTCTTCATGAGCGTGACAATGAGAGAACTGTGTGTGTGTATATATATATATATATATATATATATATATATATATATATATAAGCTCTACAACTTCTGCCTATCTACTTCCTGCTTTCACGCCTGTAGGAAATCTTCCTCTGTAGTTCCTATATTTAAAAACACTGGAGAAATCTTGAACCCCGCAAATTACCGCCCTATCAGCCTTTTTCCGATTTTTGGCAAAGTGTTCGAAGCCATTATCAATGCCGAGGTGGTTCACCATCTCACAGCACACAGGCTCCTCTCGGACAAGCAGTATGGTTTCCGCCTCACAAGGTCTACTGCTGATATGCTAACGTCCATCTACCAGGCACTCGACAGGAATGGCGAAGCCCGAACCTTTGCCTTGGATATCTCTAAAGCCTTCTATGCAAACTGCGGAGCTATGGTATAACTGGACATTTGATTGAACTAATCCAGTCCTTCCTCTCTAACCGCACAATGAAGGTGGTATTAAACGGACATGCCTCCCAGAACTACCATACGAATGCAGGTGTCCCTCAAGGCTCTATCCTAGGTCCTACGCTCTTTCTGATATACATTAATGATCTCCCTGATTCCATAAGATCCCAAGTAGGTATGTACGCCGATGACACCACAGTTTACTCTCGCCTCGACCAAAAATCTGGTGTAGGCGATAAAGCCAACCTTGCAGCCGAGCTTGAAAAGGACCTCCAATCCGTAATGAACTCGGGTAAGAAATGGCTAGTAAGCTTTAATGCTTCTAAAACAAAGCTACTATCAATTAACCATCATCGACAATCGCACCTACCTCCCATTAGCATGGACCAGGCTTGCCTCCCAGAGAGTAAAACACTACGCCTCCTTGGTCTCACACTTACAGCGGACCTCAAATGGAATGACTATATCGAATCCATTGCTAAATCCGCTGCTATGAAAATCGGTTCTCTGTGCAGGGCCCGGAACTTGTTTCCGTCTGAATCTAACCTGCACATATATAAATCTACCATCCGCCCGTGCATTGAATACTGCTGCCATATCTGATCGGGTGCCCCTGCTATTCTCCTCGGGCTTCTCGACAAGGTACAGCGAAGAGTTTGTAATGTGATCGATACCAACTTGGCAGACCGCCTGCAGTCTCTCTCTCACCGGCGCGACGTGGCTTCCCTGTGTCTCTTCTATAAATACTTTCACGGCTTCTGCTTCGATGAACTTTGATCACTGGTGCCCCCTAAATACGAATTTGCATAAGATACTAGATTAGCAACTAGATCCCACCCTTTTATAGTGAAACCGATAAAATGCAACCGCAACTTCTACTCCAACAGTTTCTTTTTTTGCACTTCACGACTGTGGAATTCCCTTCCACATGATTGCTTCCCGGACGGCTACAATCCCCAGGAGTTCAAATGTAAGGTCAATAGACACCTCCTAACACACTAACTCGCTCCCATTCTTTCAAACAGTCTTCCCTTCTGCCCAACCCTCATCCTCGGTATCCTTGCCCATCTATCACCTTCCTTCTGACATTTCCTACATCTAACCACTCTTTCCCTCTACCTTCCCCTATGTAGCCACATGCGCAATAGTGCCAGTGGAATGCCTTGCTTGGGGTTAAATGATTAATATATATATAGGCCTTTATTGTGATAGAGAGGACGTGTGTGTGTGTTTGGGAATCATTGTTTTTTTTTGTTTTTTTTTTGTTGTTTATTTTAAGACGGGTTTCGTTGAATATGACAATTTGATCAATTTTTATTGTGCACCTAGCATTCTTAATTTTTTTCTAATTGATGTGCGTAAAGAAGTGTGTAAACAGTTCCCGCAGTCTCTATTGATCTCAACGTTTTCGGTCATTTCTTTTGCCATTTATAAAAGGTTTTTAATTTCTTTACGCACTTGAAGATGTAACTGTTAAGCATATTGTATGAGAGTAGCATTTTTTCTGAAGCCTGCGAAACATATTTTCGCCGCGCTCGAAATAAACAATCCTATCATAAACCAAATCGAGATTGATTTCATTGCACTTTGAATTTTGTCGAGAAGTCAGATATAAACAGAAGGAGCGCACAATCAGATATGGCAACAGTATGCAATGCATGGACAACTAGTGGATTTATAAATGTGCAAGATGGATTCTGACGAGAACCTCAAGATAAATAGCAGCAGCAACCGACCAGATATGGCAACACTATTCAATGCATGGACGGATAGTAGATTTATAAATGTGCAAGATGTATTCTGACGAGAACCTCAAGATAAATAGCAGCAGCAACCGACCAGATATGGCAACACTATTCAATGCACAAACGGATGGTAGGTTTATAAATGTGCAAGATTGATTCTGACGAGATAAACATTTTCACCCGACACACTGACCCAACCTTCTTAGCAGTAGATGCATCGATGGGTGCGATGTAGTCATTTTATTTGATATCTTTGAGAGAGTAAGGCCAAGGAGGTGAAGTATGTCGCTTCCTAGGAGACTAGTGTTATTCATACTGATGAAAGTTTGGAAAGTTATTTACGGTCGTTAACGGAGAGCAGCTTCGTTTTGGAAGCATTAAAATTTGCCAGCCATTTCTTGCCCACAATTCATCACAGACTGGCGGTCCTTTCTAAAAGCAGCAGCGAGTTTTACTTTGTCAGCCTTGGCAGATTTCTTATTGTGACGGAATTAAATGTTGATGTCAACTGCATAGATGCCTACTTTGGAATGATTACATCAGGAAGATCATTGATGAAGATCCAGAAAAGCAGCGGACCTAGCATAAAGCCTTGAGGGGAAACTCACGTTCGTATGAAAGGATCTTGAAGTATACCCATTCAAAACGATTTTCATTACACGATTTAATAGGAACGATTTAATTAAATCGAACAATCGCTACAAATATACCATAGAACTGTAGCTTGCACAGAAGGCCAGCATGCCAAACCCTGTTAAACGCCTTCGAGATATTCAGGACAGCATTTCGACCTTCACCGTTCTTATCTAGAGTCTGATATATATATATATATATATATATATATATATATATATATATATATATATAATCATCCTCAGACAGATCTGTTTCGCTGTATCACAGCTCATTCGTACGGTTAGACATCCGATTGCTTTTAACCCAGGATTGAAACCCGACCGAATTGTCGTCAATCGGCGATTCTACCTCTGAGCTATGGGCGCTCGGTAGAAGGAGTCAGAATTTTAGCGTATCATGTATCGTACGTCAATAGCCAATAGCCAGAGTGCTCTAATTCCTTACTGAATTAGCGATGCGTAGATGCTTGAGTATATATATATATATATATATATATATATATATATATATATATATATATATATATGAAAAATCTATAAGTGAACCAGTGTTGCCATATCGGGTAGGTTGTGGCTCACTTATAGGTTTTTCGTGTTTTTGCTCTACGACTGTATTTTCGTACTTTCGTATCGAACACTTTTTCTGGTGTTTAGGTTCCGTTTTGGGCTTTTTTTCTTTGCTTGACTGTTTGTTCTTGTTCCGCTGGTTTCTTTTTTTTTTCACCCCCATTATCCGACGACATATTCCGCCGGATTTTAACGGATTTAGGTTCTGTTTGTTGATATTTTTCGAATATGTTTATTTTGATTAGTGTAAACTTACGGATTCTAGTTTATTGGTATTATATATATGTATATATATATATATATATATATATATATATATATATATATATATCTTTTCGAAGATCGCCGTTGTCACATCAGCAGTAGACCTGCCGAAGTAAAAGCCATACTACTTATCTGAAAACAGGTTGTGGTATGTGAGATAAACTATTTCAGCATTGATAATAGCCTTCAGCACTTTGACAAAAAGCAGTAAGGGGCTGATGGGTGATTATTAGAGGAGTCAGAAAACTCTCCAGTGTTTTTAAAACAAAAGCTACAGAGCAGTACTTTCAATAAGCAAGAAGCAGCCAAACAATAGTTATAGAGTTTCGGGAAGATAAGCGTGAGTTCAGGGCACATTTCTTTAGGATGATGACTGGAATTCCATCACCTTCCCTTCTGAGATTCAAGCTTAGAAATTGTTACAGACCAGAGATGAGGTTATATATATATCACTCAATTGATGCTCAGTTCTAGGATGAAAGACGGGTGTGGGTACTCCAGACGAGTCAAGTGTGACGCTGAAGAAGAACTTTCTAGTATATCAATCAACCTTGTCCGCTGAAGACCTCAAATTTAGGGAACTTGTAAAAAGGGAACTGGCGCAGACTGCTACAGAGTATGACCTTAGGGTTGACACGCGGAAGCGCTTGCAGGGATACCCGTCCATGCGCGTCATGACACTGCAAGTATCCCAATATCATGCGAACGTAGATCATAGCAGCCTCTCTAGATGCTACGCTAGCTAGGGGTTCTAACTATCAGTCGAAAACAGCAACCAGGAAACTGCCAACCCGGTTCCTTCATTATGAATAGACCTTTCAATCGTCTACACCCGCCACAGAAGATTTGCGAAAACGCCACTATTAAGGTCTGGCGAGAGGAAAAGATCAGTGAACACCCTCTTAAACAGGAAACAAGGGATGAGCTTCTACTCTTCTGCAATCGAAGGGGGATGGGAATGAACCAGGCGATAGGTGGATCTCTATACTCTGATTGAAAAAGTAAAATAAAATAAATAAAAAACAAAACTAAAATTGAAATCATTCTAAATTTTTACTTGGTCGGGAGATCCGTTACTGACCAACATAGATCGCAGCTATGGTACAGACGAAGGTTCAAGAAAAGGCTTGCCAGAACGTAGAACGTAAGTCTGTCTCCTTCTACCGAGAGCCCGTAGCGCAGAGGTAGAATCGCCGACTGACGCCAATTCAGTCAGGTTTCAATCCTGGGTAAAAAGCAATCGGCTGTGTAACCGTACTGATGGGCTGTGATACAGCGAAACAAATCTGTCTGCGGATGACTGTGTGTGTGTTTTCGTAAGCCCTTTTTATCGTTTTTTATTGAATGATTGTCATTATGGTATGAATGATTATTATTGGAAACCATTTCATATTATATATATATATATATATATATATATATATATACACTACGTGTGTGTGTGTTTAATAATCGTTTTAATTTTCTTCGTCTTATATATATATATATATATATATATATATATATAGTATCGTTTAAATATACTTTAATGATCGTTTTAATTTTCTTAGTCTTATATATATATATAATATCGTTTAAATATACTTTAATGATCGTTTTAATTTTCTTAGTCTTATATATATATATATAATATCGTTTAAATATACTTTAATGAGCGTTTTAATTTTCCTTAGTCTTATATATATATATATATATATATATATATATATATATAAGACTAAGAAAATTAAATATATATTTAATATATATATATATATATATAGTATATATATATATAGTATCGTTTAAATATGCTTTAATAATTGTTTTAATTTTCTTAGTCTTATATATATGAATTAAAACGATTATTAAAGTATATTTAAACGATACTATATATATATAGTATATTTAAATGATACTATGAAATGCTTTCCAATAATGATCATTCATACCATAATGACAATTATTTAATAAAAAACGATAAAAACGGTTAAAAGCAATAAAAAACGAAAAATGGCCTTCCGCCCGCGCACAGAGGGAATCTAGCTTTAAATTAGAATATTTATCTGAGTCAAGTGAAATTTAAATTTACAAAAGTAAATGAAAATAAATGTACATTGAAAGTGTGTATAAAGTCTTTATTGATATTTGATACAATAAGTCGAGCCCCCGTGAAACATTTTACACATCTATTGTCTATCTGTCTGTCCATTTGTCTGTCTGTCCATCTGCCTGTCCATTTGTCCATCTGTCTTACTGTCCATCTGTCTGTCTGTCCATCTATTTATCTCTCTGTCTGTCTATCTCTTTGTCTGTCTGTCCATGTCTTTGTCTGTCTGTCCATGTCTTTGTCTGTCTTTCCATCTATTTATCTGCCTGTCTGTCCATCTGTCTGTCTGTCAGTCCATCTATCTGTCTGTCTGTCTGTCCATCTATCTGTCTGTCTGTCTGTCCATCTATCTGTCTGTCTGTCTGTCAGTCTCTCCATCTGTCTGTCTGTCTGTCCATCTATCTGTCTGTCTGTCCATCTATCTATCTGTCTGTCTGTCTGTCCATCTATCTATCTGTCTAACCGTACTGATGAGCTGTGATACAGCGAAACAAATCTGTCTGCGGATGACTATATATATATATATAAGGGAGAGAGATGAAGCAGATAAATATTTATATCTATCTAATTATATATATATATATATATATATATATATATATACACTTATTCATATCTATCTAATTATATATATATATATACACTTATTTATATATATCTAATTATATGTATATATATATACACTTATTTATATCTATCTAATTATATGTATATATATATATATACTTATTTATATCTATCTAATTATATATATATACACTTATTTATATATATCTAATTATATATATATATATATATATATATATATATATATATATATATATATACACTTATTTATATCTATCTAATTATATATATATATAATGAAGAACCTCGTATCATGCAAACTTTGTCCTGCACTAAAACCGAGCTCTCTATCTCTAAGAAATTTTTGTAAGTGATAACAAAAGATAACGAGTAGACATAACATTTTGTCCTGGGATTTGTGGGCCATTATCTATGTGTGCCAGACCTGATAATTCTTATGTTTGAAACAAGTCACATGGTGAATACAACTCATATGAATAGAGACGAACACATTGGACTTGAGGGGGAGGCGTTTTCCACTCTTTCTGCCCAGTGACATCCGTTTTATGACTCGAAGCGTGGAGAAAAATATTTGGCAAGTTTGTGACCCTAATCAACCTTTCTTTCTCTCTTTGCTCTTCCTGAATACGTTCGCTTCAGAAAATAATAAACATGGTTGGCTGGCGAATAAGTCGTCCTGAAAATGAGAGAGGAAGAAAATTTAGCAGACAACACATACACAAGAGCTTTCTATCAATCTGTTTTACTGCCTGCTTGCACAAACTTCACTTCAGCATCGATTTTTGGTTAAACGTTTTCGTATCAATTTTTTTAAGAAATTGTATGTATTTTTGTGCGATGTGATGCAGTCAATATCGACTCGGAATGACAAGTCGGGGAGCCGAGTTCGAATTCCAGTTGAATTCCTCGTATTCACTTACGCACAAATACTCCTGGGAAAGGTATTAATTCGTCTCTTCCCTCAAGTTATGAGTTAAATAATAGGACAGATTGGGTTCTCTAGCCTTAGCTGGCAACCAGTCTACTGCAGAAAGCAATGGCAACCTAGTGCGGGATAATCTTCTAGACAGTCAATCATGTCTCTTTAGAAACATGATTACTGAGGCGTGTATCACGTATGGGACTTGACTGATGTATTAAAAGGTCGGTGTTTGATTATTTTTGATAAGCAGACTCTTAAAACTTCATTTTAAGTCATTACTCAAATACTTCAGATTATACCAAAAATGGAGTATCATTGTCATATTTTTAATGTTTGAAAAAATGGTCGGGAACAAATGAAGGACCAAAAATGATAGAGTAATGGAAATTAGATTTATTGAAAAATAAAAGGATAACATTTTAGAATCTGCAACCATTAATCTCAAACATGAATAAAAAATATCAAGAATTTGCCGAACAGAAGGTAAAGAGTTTCCAAGTTTAACAATCTTTCGTTGCAAAAGATGTGGGCGGATTGTGGTCTATTAACTCTTGAACCCAGGTGATATTCTTGGGTGTTTAGATTGTTATCGGAAACGTTACCGGAAACTTAAATGGTGCAGTACCCACTGCCCTACGATCTTCACAAGTGCCATGAGCTTGACTAACTTCAAAAACTGACTTCCATTTTAAAATTTTATTTATTTCTGTATCTTGCTTGAATAATACTAGAAGATTTTTGTTTCGTAATAGAACGAGAAATCAGGGAGCCGAGTTCCAATTCCAGTCGAATTCGTTGCAATCACTTACGTGCAAATAACCTTGGTAAAGTTATTAACCCGCCTTTTCCCTCCAGTTATGGGTCAAATAACAGGGCTGATTAGACTACATAGCCTTGGTTGGCAACCAGTCTACCGCAGAAAAAATGGCAACCTACTACGGGAAAATACAGTAATGTCTCTTTTGGGACATGATCACCCAAGCGTGTATTACGTATGGCACTTAACTGATTGACTGACACTGTTCGGGATATTGTCATTATCTTTATTGCCGTGTTTAAACGGGAATGGCATGGTAAATCTGCCCATAAAGATGAGAACTCTCAGAACAGTGCAAATAAAAAAATAAATTTCACCACGAGTAGGGTGGACATTTTTAAAATGAATATCAAATATAAAAATACATGTCTTGTGGTTCCGTTAGGACCTTTTTACTCTGCTTAAAATTTGCCGTATCCCGGATAAAAGTGAGATCTTATGTTTTTTTATGTACCGTAATCTATCAGGATGTGTCCACTCATAACTTCTTATGCCCTGTGTCGCTAATCAACGGAATAAGGCATGAGGGCTTGGAAAATTTAACGCTCACGTGTCATATTAACGGCAAGAGATGTAGTGAAAAACAGCGAGTCAAGTTGCCAAACATGTGTAAAACGATGGCAGAACCTTACAAAGGAAGAAAAATCTAAGAACCACAAGGGATAGACAGTTGTGGAGAGCCATGATTACCTGCGTCCTAAGGAACGCGACACATAGAAGAAAGCGAAATGTCTCTATTCAGTACCCGTTTGAATAAGACAACTGGAAATAAACCGTCTAACTACAAATAATCAAACGAATAATCGAACTACTCTTCTAGCCACGTGGTTTGACGATTGTGTTCAAGTATAAAACTTGTCACAATTCAGTGTTGATACATATATCCACACTGCTTTCATATGAGAGTTTTGTAATTTGCTTGAAGCATTGTGTATATAAGGTGTATGGGTAGGCATATACCGGTGTCGGTAATAGGGCAATTGGCCAGTGTACATGCGATGTCGTTTCTAGCATGTTGTTTGTTGTAATTGAGGTGTCTCCGAAGAATGTGGCCGTTATTGGCCAGTTGTATGTCCAGTCTCTCTCTGCGGATGGCTCTCTCTCTATATATATATCACCAGGTCTATGTCGTATATCGCATACAATGCACCAAATGAGAGAAATTTTATGTCGGCATCACCACCAGACCGTTACACATCAGAAAAAAAACACTTACATACGCAGGCATCATCATTCCACAAACACCTAAAAAATGCAAAACAGATAAAAACATGAGTCAATATTGAATCAAGAGAGTGGAACCTAGGAAACTTACGCATTAAAGAGTCCTTAATAATGGCTAATCTCCAAATATCGTGTGTATTTAGGCAGCATGTTTTCATTGATGCATGTTTCATTGAATAATATAGACAAGTTTTGTCGATTTATTTTATGAAAATTCCTTACATATCGTCTGATAAGCTTAATAGCATTATCGTTGAAAGAAGAAAGAAAATCACAATGTTGATAATTTTTTTTATTTAATCCTTTCTGAGGTTTTGGCTTACATCAGCCATTATTAAAGATGACAATTCTATTGACTGTATTAAACAGTTCGCGTACAAACGATAATAGTAGTCGTCTATTTTGTTTGCATGGAAGATTTTAAAAGCAGCGGCGAACACGTGCGTTCCTGCTGGAATCATATATACTTACTGGTTTCACTTTTGATTGGTGGCACCCTTCTCCTTACCATTTTCTCAAAGCTATACTCGTTAATCCCATTAAATCTGTGGAAATATCAGTCTATAGAACGGCGCATATCTCACTTGGGTTTTATTTTCATTTCTGGCGAAATTGACCCATATTCACTGCCACATAAAAGAAAAGATATGACATAGCAGTTTTTTACTAATGTTCTTCCAATACAAGGCCCAAGAGGCACTCAAGCATATGGTTACTATGTGCCGTTGTATTAGCGTGAGAAAGGATAAGAGGTGAAGTTGTTCCTGGGTATGACAATAAACTTCATCCAGCAGCAAGGCCTCTGATTGGGAGGTTGTGAGAAGAATGAAAGCACCTCTTAATTTCTGTTGTTCCCACGTCCACTCTGACTCGGGGTGCTAGTACCTGTTAGGATCCCAGCTATGGGCAAATAGTTTGACCTCCAAACTGACGTCAAAGCACTATGAAAGTATAAAAAGACTTTTATAGAAAAATATACGCTTTTGAAATAAAAATATTACCAACAATATATTTTTGAAGGAAAAAGATTGTTACCATGAAACATTTTTGAAAGAAAAAAAATAATAAAAAATTTCAACAAAATCTGACAGAATCACCCTTCTCACTAGAACTGAACATTAAAATAATTTTAAAACTCTACGTTTTGGGCATTAAATAACCCACAGAGGTTGATATGCCATTAAAAAAAAACTCAAGCCAAAGCGGTAAAGTTTTGGGGACTATGAAAAAAGGGGATAGCAGCTAACTCTAGAATTGAAAAGGTCAAGAATTAATTTGTGAATAATATTTAAGAGTTCCGTCGGAGAAATGTGGAGTATAGTGTCGTCATATCAGCACCCACTCGTATCCGAACATCAGGATCGTCTTCTTCTTTCCTCCTTGTTCCCTTTCTTCTCTCTGCTAGTGGCAATTGTGAAGAAACAGCCTATTCTTGAAGAGTCGCGAGCAAGATTTACAGAGGAGTGGGTCGGTGGTGGACACAGTTGGGCGAGTCGGGCCCTTTTGACAGCCCGTCGCAGATCCTCTACATGTTAACAGTTGGACTCGAAAATCTCGATCCCACCTCCGATCATCCCAAACAGTTACCCGGATCGATTCGCAAACTGATGGAGGCCGGAGAGTACAACGGTCGTAACGTTGTGATAATAACGACAAAGATGAGGTAAATAGTCTGCATGTAAGTGCAGCGTCTAAATACAAACGCCTACACATAAAATGATTCGTGAAAGATTTTGCTTTTAGCCTTCACCCCACCTCCATCCATATATGCCTGTAGGTAAGAACGGACTGTGGTTATCTTCTAATAAAGAAGCGATTATCAAGCTTGTTAGCGTTCCCGTCCATCGACACATTATAAAAGAACTTGTTGGGTGTCTGTTGATGTGTATGCCCAATAACATTCGAGCTGATTGTGGTCTTTGTTACTGGTGTTCAGTCATGCAATTCGGACACCAAGAGCTGGACCCTTAGGTACCCCTACCACCAAGAAAAAGAAATTAGCTTAGAGAAAAGAAAGTAAATACGACACAGAAGGAACACGTTTTTTTTATTAGCAATAGTCATTAACAGTACTTCGCGCCCTGCTGAACTGGTCCCGGCTTTAAGTCAACTTTGGGCTATCCATCAATCTTCGATTCAATTACTTTGTTTAATAACTTGATTCTCGACTTCGAGACGATTTCCTCATCTGGGTCTACAAATTTATTTCTGTACAAAAGACTTTCTCATCTATCTATCTATCTATCTATCTATCTATCTATCTATCTATCTATTATATCTCATTATATCTATCTATCTATCTATCTATCTATCTATCTATCTATCTATTCTATCTATCTATCTATCTATCTATCTATCTCATTATACTTCGTATCTATCTATCTATCTATCTATCTCATTATACTTCTACTCTATCTATCTATCTATCTATCTATCTATCTATCTATCTATCTATCTATTTCATTATACTCTATCTATCTATCTATCTATCTATCTATCTATCTCTCTCTTACTATATATATATATATATATATATATATAATAACGATAACAATTATAACAATATTAATAGTAACAAAAATAATTCTGCTAATACTAGTAATTGCTATACTATATATTCGTCTTGAAAAACCCACTGAGAACGAATTCGGAGGGAAAAGGAGGGTATATAAAAAAAGAAACAAACGAAGTACATGAACAAAAGTCAAATATTCGTAGGAAAGAAAAAACCCCAAGACGAAAACACTAACACTAATGTGCTCAATACGAAAGTAGAGCAACAAAGACAGAAAAATCTAAGTGAGAGCCAAAAAAACTACCTAGGTTTCAGCCTGTTATATAAATCTAAACTTATTTATAAATGGAACTTTGTCTCTGTGTGTGTGTGTGTGTCCGTTACCTATAGACTCCGAAACGGCTGAACCGATTTTTTTGAAAATTTACTCAGTTGTACGATAATCGTCTGCGTGTGTTCTTAGCTAGGTTTTGTGTCGAGGTATCCCCGATAAATATCGAAAATTGATAATCGAAAAAATCGGGTTACAGAAGGAGTGGTCCGATTTTAATCAAATTTGATACACCCATAGACAAAGACATAAGTAACGATATTCAGAAGTTTCAAGGTTGCAGTTCTTACAATAGTGCAGGAAATCGATATTATATATATATATATGTATATAAAAGGCAAGATGTTTGTGTGTGTGTCTGTTTATCTGCCTGTATGTCTGTATTTTTTTCAGCCCTTTTATTTTAGTTTTTGCTTCGGGTTTAGCTCTAAGTAGGTATAATTGTAGTTCTTAGTCTCAGCCATGAGACAATTTACTCAGAGAACTTATTTAGCCTTTAAAACTCAGTTTACGACGAAAAAACTTATTTGATATCGATACCAGGAAATCAAAATTTGACTTACATCCATTCATTTTTCATTCAGTCTACGGTTTCGCTTTCACTGGAAACAACTATTGCTTTTTAGTCTTTCGTGCCAACGTCCAAAGAGTCTGAGCTCCAGGACCATGGATTAGTTTTAAAGCTTTCATTACACCCGAGCAACGCCGTGTTATACTGCTAGTAGATTATATTTTAAATGTCTGCAGCGAATTTAAGCGTATTTGTTTCATCCGCTGAAGAAATTAAAATGTTCTGAGTTGCACGGGTAACGCCGGGTTATGATGCTAGTATTTTATAAAGATGCCAGTTTCATTCCAACATTTGGTCGGATGAATGAATTTCTTTTTTATAACCACAATGTTTTGTCTGATTCGTTTGGCAACATTTCGTTTTTATCATTTTACGCCCAGCAGAGCAATACAGCCACTAAAACACAAAGACTTACTGAGTTAAAGAATATGAAAACAAATAATATTTAGTAGAGAGATGTATTTAACAAAGGTATTCGGCTCGGAACGAGAAATCGAGGAACCGAGTTCGAATCCCAGCTGAATTCCTTGCATTCACCTACGCGCAAATACCCTTGGGAAAGGTATTAATCCGTTTCTTCCCTCCATTTATGGGTTAAATAATAGGACATATTGGGTTCTATAGCCTTGGTCGGCAACCAGTCTACCGCAGAAAGCAATGGCAACCTACTGCGGGATAATCTTCTGCCCAGTCAGTCATGTCTCTTTCGAGACATGATCGCCCAAGCGTGTATATCGCATGGCACTTAACTGACTGATTCTTTTGATTGCTGCTTTTATATACTCAACAATGACATGATTTAGTTAAACTCTGAGAATGTTTTGTGTAATTTCACCCCTAGCAAGAAAATAAAGTCCCTAAATTCTACTTTAGTTTTGTTTTACGGCATATCAACCTCAAAGGGTTATTTCATGCCGACAAGATTTTTACAATAGATTCGTAAGAATAAAATATGTATTCTTTGTAAGAAATCAGTGTGTAGATTAGTTTTCATTGACGTATTTTTGGAAAGTTGGTTCTGTTGAGTCAAACGTATTACTGGTATATATACATTCTTCAGAAATATATTTGGTGTTAATTTTTTTCAAAAATGTATTGTTGGTAAGATTTTCTTCTCCCAAAAAGTATTGCTGAATTTTTCACTAATATATATACTGTCTCTGGACATTCTTAGATTTATTTTTGATTTTTAATTTTTTTTAATTGTCTTTAACAATTTTCTTCAAAGATATTTTAACGTGAAACAAGTGAGATTAGACACATTTTTCTACGTGTTCTTTACTCATTCCATTCACATACACACACACGCATATATATATATACATATAAGAGAAATGGAAATAGGGTTGTTCCTACGAGAGAAATTGGTTTAGAATAAAATGTGCGAGAGGCCGTGAACGTTTAGTTTAAAGTGTATATTTATTGTTGAACAATTATAAAGATATTATACATATTATATTTTAAGTGTCCATAACTTTTTACTTCACTGACTTGATTTATTTCTTTATTCTTTAACTTTTTTTTCTACTTACCTATATATAAGCAAGAACTTGGCCCTCAGAAACAAAAGGAACTCAATATGTAAAGCCACAAATTTATTCGTCTGAAGAGAGTCAATCTTAAACTCGAAACACGTGTAGCGTCACAAATACCATTATGGACACTTAAAATATCAAATGTATAATAAGTATACAACAATAAGGATACACTTTAAACTAAACGTTCACAGTCTCTCACACTTTTTATTTTATTTACATATATATATATATATATATATATATATATATAAGGGGTAACTCAACATATCATTTAGATTGGTTATGAATTATAATTAATTTCTATAAGGTAGATAGAATATTGGAGTAGATGAACTATCGCCCGGTTTACACTCCACCCACGTCTATTGAACAGGTGAAGTGGCTCATCCCTTGTTCCCAGTTTAGGATGTGGTCTCCGGCTTTCTCCTTTCCAATCTTTTCACTCTTACGTAGCCCCCTGCGCATCAGTGACGTTACCGCCTTGCTCGGGGTGATATGTTTTAAAAAAAATTAGCTTATTTTATCAGACCCCATTGTATTCTTTCGTTAACTGAATTGAACGAACATAGTGTGATCTGATAAAAAGAACTCATTTAGCTCGTAGAAATGAAATATATTTTATAACACATCTAAATGATATCTTGAGTTCTCTTTTATAAATATCTTGCTCTGGATATCATCTATTGATCTCTCTATACAGATATAACACTTAATATTTTATATTAAGTAGATCTTATTGGATTGTCTTAGCCATTCACTGACTTTTAGATAGATAGATAGATAGATAGATAGATAGATAGATAGATAGATAGATAGATAGATAGATAGATAGATAGATAGATATAAAAATGAAAGGAACACAAAACCATATAATACAAAACGAAGGCAGGAAACAGACGCTCATATATACAATATATAGAGATAGATATATAGATTGATAGAAATATATAAAAAGAAATAATCGATAGACATAGATAAAATTAACTAAGACAAATATGAAAAGGTTCCTATCGATAGATTAACTTCAATTTTAATAATAGTTTTGAGAATTTGAAGAAATTCAATGTTTAATGTTAATAGGAATACATTATCGTAATTGAGGTCGTGTGGACACTGCCGCAGGCGGGACAATGACCAAACATGGACAAAAACAAATTACGAAATGCATCACAAGGTAAGAATCATTTACTAGAATAAGAGAAGCAGTGGTCTTGGCATCTACGCACAATATATATATATATATATATATATATATATATATATTTACAATAAATTATAAACAAAAAATTTTACTCCATCAGCTTCTTTTCTCGCAATTTACGCCTGTGGAATTCCTTTCCATTTACTTGCTTTCCCGAAAGCTACAATCTTTAAGAATGTAAATGTAAAGTCAATAGTCATCTCCTATCTCACTAACCTGCATCCTCTCTCTCTCTCTCTCTCATGCTCCCTATCCGTCCACTCCACTCTCATCACTATTCGCATCCTTCTCTCACCCATTCTCTGACACCCCCTATAACCTGTCCCTCTTTCTCGTTACTTTCTTCCTATGTAACCCCCTCCACACCAGTGGCAGTAAAACTGCCTTGCTTGGGGTGAAATAATTTTTAAAAAAATGTCAAATTCATCAACATATCTATCAACTTAATTTTCTCGTTCTGCACATATCTATCTACCAGTCTGTTTATATCTATCTCTTTGCCCATATATCAGGTTCTGCCAAGGTAGGTGCGATTTACGTAAATGAAAGCTAAATTACGCTACCCTCTGTCATTATTATTTGATTTAAGTGAAATCTTCAGCGCTTATTGATGAATGACTGACCTTCATATTGAACTGGTTATTTTATTAGAAAATATTAGGAACTATTTTTTTTTTTTTTTGGTTAGATAGATCCTAAGATTTGATATATCATGAACACGCTAAGAGAGAGAAAAAAAAAAGTACGTTGATAGTGAGATAGCACAACAAACTGAGATAAAAACTTAGATTATGAAGAGGTTCCTATAGATAGCGATAGATGAACCTTACGTTTAATAACAGATTTAAGAATTTGAAGAAATTCTATGTTTAAATAGGAATACATTATCGTAATTGAGGTCGTGTGGACACTGCCGCAGGCGGGACAAAAACCAAACATGGACAACGACAAACTACGAAATGCATCACAAGGTAAGGATTAATTATTAAAATCTGAGAAGCAGTGGTTTTCGGCCAGAGTGCTTGTCATCAGTGAAAATCAGTTCATTAGATAAATGTCTGTCTCTGGTTGCATCAGGATTTGCGATTAAATCAGAAACAAGAAAACTGTTCACTGCTAAGAACCGTATCAGATATCTAAACTTATTTATAAATGGAACTTTGTGTGTGTATGTCTGTTACCTATAGACTCCGAAACGGCTGAACCGATTTTCTTGAAAATTAACACAGTTGTACTATAAGCATCTGCGAGTGTTCTTAGCTAGGTAAACCCGAAAAATTTAGAAAATCGATAATCGAAAAAATCGGGTTATAGAAGGAGTGGTCCGATTTTAATCAAATTTGATTCACTCGTAGACAAAGACATAAGAAACGATATTCAGTAGTTTCAAGGTTGCAGTTCTTACAATAGTGCAGAAAATCGATAATTTATATATATATATATATATATATATATATATATATGATCTTAATTTTTATAAAATTTTAATTCCAATGCCCACCAAGATTAATTTTAAGTCTTCCCACATATTCTCCAAAGTAAAAGTTGCTTTACTCTGATTGGTCCACATTGTACATACAATAATGCCTCCCTGATGAAAGAGGTCTTGCTTGTTCTTAACCTTTTAAAGCCATTCATTTCGAAATAACAACATCACTTGAAAAGACACAAAAAGTGTCGAAACAAAATAGCTACTTTTGTAGTGATATTATAACATATCAATGTTATAATTTATTAATAAATATTATTATTACTAGCTCTACTTTGTATTGAGCACTTTTTAAAAAATAGTGTTTCTTTGGATGAGGAATATTATTCCACCCATACTTGGTTATATATATATATATATATATATATATATATATATATATATATATATATATATATATAAAAGGCAAGATGTTTGTGTGTGTGTCTGTTTATCTGTCAGTATGTCCTTTATACAAATCCACAATTTTTATCCGATTCTCACCAAACTTCACACAAATATTCTTTAAGCTGAGTCTGAGCTCCAGGAAAATGGATTAGTTTTAAAGATTTCATTACACCCGATCAACGCCGGGCTAGTCAGTGATAAATCAAAGTCAGTTTTCAGAATGATATAAGAATCGTGTTGTGTTATTTTATTCTATTCATTCAATGAGTTAGAATCTGAATAGTAGCTACTTTGAAAATTTACCTAGAGAAAATATGATAAAGGATATCTTTTAAAAACCTGGAGAGACAGCCAATCTGTTGTTATACCATAGAGAGATTCTAGAAAGTGTAGAACAATTACGTTGTTTAAGATATGCACTCATTTGTGGAATTCACCTTGAGAAAGAGAGCTATTTCTGGTGCCCTGGAGCATCTCATTGTTCTCAAGCGGGATAGTCCATTGCTTGGGCTGTGATTGGCTGCTGGTAAATGAGTGGAAGTACTTCTGTATAAATACTAACTTAATTCCAGTCATAGTTTGCAGGGTTTTCCTTACAATAACTGCCATTGTCACTGTCAGCTCTCTGCCTTCAGGCGGAGAGCATTAACCCAGTTGTGGCTCTGCCTAAGGGTAGAGTCAGTGGATATGCCTGCTTCAATGAAGAAGTATTCCCAATCTTTGGGTGTCATAAATCCTGCTCGCAGCGCCATGTAGAACAATTCTTTTGTTAAGATAAGCACTCAGATGTGGAACAATCTGAGACCAGAATAATCCACCTTGATAAAGAGAGCTATTTATGGTGCCCTGGAGCATCTCATTGTTTTCAAGCGGGATAGTCCATTGCTTGGGCTGTGATTGGCTGCTGGTAAATGAGTGGAAGTACTTCTGTATAAATACTAGCTTGATTTCAGTCATAGTTTGCAGGGTTTATATTGAGTTACAACCTGCTTTATTTTTATCTGCCAGCTGGACGATAGCTGGGACCCTTACGCCATTAAGTGTTGCTATCCTATTGTTATTCTACAGAAAGAAAAGTGAATTCGTTTTTCATGAAGTATGAAGCTCAGCCTTTTACCTGAGAAACGGGAGGGATTCGTAATAATATGCACTTATTATTAGAGAAAACGTCTAATTAAATAGACAAATAAAAAGTCGGATAACAACGTTTAGGTAAGGAAAAACCAAAGGAATATATAACAGCAACAAGTATGAGAGTAAAAATGGATGAAGGAAACAGCAGATATTAATAGCAGGATATGAGGAAGAAGGTAATGAAGAAGAGGGTAGCGAACTAGAAGATGAGGATAATGAAGAATGAAAAAGCAGAGCTGAAAATAATGAGAATAACGGTAATAAGAAAATGAAGGCGAATGGGATGAGGAAGTAGAAAATAAAGATGAAGAAGGAAAAGACAGATGTGAATATCGCTAATATGATAGTGGTGAATAGGATGGAAAAACAGAAAACGAAGATGAGGGTAAATAAGAAGATTGAGGGGGAAATAAAATAATTTTATTGAGAAGTATATGAAGTAGAAAAGGAAGTTGAGGGTAAATAAAGAAAAGGCGGAGGCTAATAATAGTAATGAGAAGAAGAGGATGGTGAATAGGATGGAGAAGTAGAAAATGAAGAAGATGTGGATAAAGAAGAAGGAAAAGGCAGAGGCTAATAATAATAATAGTAATGAGAAGAAGAAGATGAAGAGGATGGTGAATAGGATGGAGAAGTAGAAAATGAAAAAGATGAGGATAAAGAAGAAGGAAAAGGCAGAGGCTAATAATAATAATAGTAATGAGAAGAAGAAGAAGAGGATGGTGAATAGGATGGAGAAGTAGAAAATGAAGAAGATGAGGATAAAGAAGAAGGAAAAGGCAGAGGCTAATAATAATAATAGTAATGAGAAAAAGAAGAAGAGGATGGTGAATAGGATGGAGAAGTAGAAAATGAAGAAGATGAGGATAAAGAAGAAGGAAAAGGCAGAGGCTAATAATAATAGTAATGAGAAGAAGAAGAAGAGGATGGTGAATAGGATGGAGAAGTAGAAAACGAAGACGTTGAGGATAAAGAAGAAAGAAAAAGCAGAGGCTAATAATAATAATAATAGTAATGAGAAGAAGAACAAGAGGATGGTGAATAGGATGGAGAAGTAGAAAATGAAGAAGATGAGGATAAAGAAGAAGGAAAAGGCAGAGGCTAATAATAATAATAGTAATGAGAAGAAGAAGAAGAGGATGGTGAATAGGATGGAGAAGTAGAAAATGAAGAAGATGAGGATAAAGAAGAAGGAAAAGGCAGAGGCAAATAATAATAATAGTAATGAGAAGAAGAAGAAGAGGATGGTGAATCGGCTGGAGAAGTAGAAAATGAAGAAGATTAGAATAAAGAAGAAGGAAAAGGCAGAGGCTAATAATAATAATAGTAATGAGAAGAAGAAGAAGAAGAGGATGGTGAATAGGATGGAGAAGTAGAAAACGAAGACGTTGAGGATAAAGAAGAAAGAAAAAGCAGAGGCTAATAATAATAATAATAGTAATGAGAAGAAGAAGAAGAGGATGGTGAAAAGGATGAAGAAGTAGAAAATGAAAAAGATGAGGATAAAGAAGAAGGAAAAGGCAGAGGCTAATAATAATAATAGTAATGAGAAGAAGAAGAGGATGGTGAATAGGATGGAGAAGTAGAAAATGAAGAAGATGAGAATAAAGAAGAAGGAAAAGGCAGAGGCTAATAATAATAATAGTAATGAGAAGAAGAAGAAGAGGATGGTGAATAGGATGGAGAAGTAGAAAACGAAGACGTTGAGGATAATGAAGAAAGAAAAAGCAGAGGCTAATAATAATAATAATAGTAATGAGAAGAAGAAGAAGAGGATGGTGAAAAGGATGAAGAAGTAGAAAATGAAAAAGATGAGGATAAAGAAGAAGGAAAAGGCAGAGGCTAATAATAATAATAGTAATGAGAAGAAGAAGAGGATGGTGAATAGGATGGAGAAGTAGAAAATGAAGAAGATGAGAATAAAGAAGAAGGAAAAGGCAGAGGCTAATAATAATAATAGTAATGAGAAGAAGAAGAAGAGGATGGTGAATAGGATGGAGAAGTAGAAAATGAAGAAGATGAGGATAAAGAAGAAGGAAAAGGCTGAGACTAATAATAATAATAGTAATGAGAAGAAGAAGAAGAGGATGGTGAATAGGATGGAGAAGTAGAAAATGAAAAAGATGAGGATAAAGAAGAAGGAAAAGGCAGAGGCTAATAATAATAATGAGAACAAATTGATGATGAATAAGATGAAAAATTGAAAAATGAAGATAAAAAAGAAATAGGCAGAGGGAATGATAATACCCAGTATTATAATAAAGACTGTTGTTCATTTATATATATATATCATGGTCCTCCACATCTTTCTATCCTTTGTCGCTTTTAATACCTTTTTTCCTACTTAATTCCCGCTCCACCATTCATCTTCACAAGTCCATCAAGTATGTCATGCGTTGCTTTCTCTGTTCTCTCTTCCACTCTATCCGTCCCGTGAACATCAGGTTCTCAAAGCTCTTCTTCCTCATTGCATGTCCCAAACACCTCAACTGTCTGTTCCTGAGGTTCAGTATCAGTTTCCTTCATGTGTCCATTTTCTCCAAAATCTCATGGTTGCTTGCGTTGCCGTCCATGGTATTCTCAGTATCCTTCTGTAGAAACACTTTTTGGTTGCTTCAAGTATTTCCTTCATTTTTCACTAGATTGTTCAGCGTTCGCTGCCATATTGAAGGATAAACATCATATAACAATTCAGTACTGATTTCCAGTCTCTTAATACTCTAGTCAGCTTCTGAAGTGCATCATCCTTGGCCATTTATAACGTTTCCCAGGTATTTAAATTTCTGTGTTTTTTTATTTCATTATCACCAACTTGTAGTTGGCATTTTGAGCTCCTCCTCTTCCTGATTACCATGGATTCAGTTTTCTTGTAGTTTATATGTAGTCATTTCTTTTTGCTTTCTTTAACTACTTCCTGTATGTGGTCTAATAGCGTCTTTTCTGCATCTGCTATTAGCACTGCATCATTTGCGTATCTTGTTCAGATAATTACGAATCCTGGAAGAATTTCTGGGGGTTTCAGAATTGAATAGATCTGGTGAGAATACACATTTGTTGTCTTACTCTCTTTGTGACGCCGATCTCCGGCTGCTAGTCGTGATGGCTTCGACACAGTAGCTGGTTTTCAAGTCGGCTATTACAACGGTGTTCTTCCTCACCCACGCTGTGAATTTTGATCCCAAGGAAGTCACGCTGGAATCTTGCTAGCTGTCTCTTTACTAAGTTGAACCAGACCGGACGCGCGCGCACATTTGGGTTAATGAAAACGGCACCAAAAATAAATTGAATGACGTTTGAATAAGTCTTTATATATTAAAAAAAAAAAAGAAAAGAAAAAAGAATATAACAATCGTCTTTCTCTTATCTCTACAACGGAGCAAAAGTTTCATCTAAGAGTACTGTTTGTTTTCTTAACATTAATTTAAGCTCTTGGTTGGTAATATTTGGTCGCTTCAATCAGAGTTTTCAAGTTTGTGACGATTCAAAATGTCCCAATCGAGCTTTTTACCAAAGCTTTACGGAAACTGCCGAAGATTGGTCTTTATGTGTGGTGGATGGCGACAGCGGTAATTCGTTTTATCTGTATAAAGCACAGCGCAACAACTGATTTTTTCACTGTTTAACTTTAACTCTTTTCGGTCAGTCGGTCTGCTAGACTCTTTCTTGGCCCTCTCTCTCTCTCCTCCCTCTCTCTCCCTCTCTCTCTCTCTCTCTCTCTCTCTCTCTAGCGGAGGTGCGTTGTTTGACTTTAGCTCTTTTCGGTCGGTCGACGGCAGGTTTCTCTATTTTTGACATCCAACGACTTGGCAATTGTCTCCGTCTTTATACATACTTTGTCTCTGTGTGTGTGTGTGTGTGTGTGTGTGTGTGTGTGTGTGTGTGTGTGTGTGTGTGTGTATCCGTTACCTATAGACTCCGAAACGGCTGAACCGATATTCTTGAAAGGTTACACAGTTGTACTATAAGCGGCTGCAAGTGTTCTTATCTAGGTTTTATGTCGAGGTATCCCGGATAAATATCGAAAATCGATAATCAAAAAAATCGGGTTATAGAAGGAGTGGTCCGATTTTAATCAAATTTGATACACTCATAAACAAAGACACGATATTCAGAAGTTTCAGAGTTGCAGTTCTTAAAATAGTGCAGAAAATTTGATATCGATACCAGGAAACCAAAATTTGACTTACATCCATTCATTTTTCATTCAGTCCACGGTTTTGCTTTAACTGGAAACAACTATTGCGTTTTAGTCTTTATGTGCCAACATCCAAAGAGTCTGAGCTCCAGGACCATGGATTGGTTTTAATGCCTTCATTACACCCGAGCAACGCCGGGCTATACTGCTAGTATATATATATATATATTCTGTAAGGAGAGGGAAGAACGCAGAGATATGCATAAAGAAGAGAAAATGATTTTAACTTGCATACCTACCTGCGGAGGGATGTGCGTTGTGGTGCATTGGATAACGGCTCGGAACGAGAAATCGAGGAGCCGAGTTCGAATTCCAGCCAGATTCATTGCATTCACTTGCGCGCAAATACCTTTGGGAAAGTTATTAATCCTTCTATTCCTTCCAGTTATGGGTTAAATAACAGGACAGATTGGGTTCTATAGCCTTGGTCGGCAACCAGTCTACCGCAGAAAGCAATGGCAACCTACTGCGGGATAATCTTCTGCCCAGTCAGTCATGTCTCTTTCGAGACATGATCGCCCAAGCGTGTATCACGTATGGCACTTAACTGACTGACCTACCTGCGTCTTTCGTGAGGGATTTCGTTAGTTTCCCTTTAGCTCGAGTGAACGATAGAGTTATGGAACCGTATTAGTTGGGTGCTGGGGAACGAGAGAACATGAGTATTAAGTTGCAAATAAAATGTTCGAATAGACACTTTAGGGCAGAGAATCCAGTTTCAAATATACATTTCTTATTTGAGTTGAGTGAAAATTTGGTCCTTTATTTACCTCCTGTCATGCCTAGGGGTTGGATTATGTTTTTAAGTCTTAATAGTAGGCCAATTGAATACCCTACATTCACTTAAGCACTGGCACCCTTGGGAAAGTTATTAATCCGTCCCTTCCCTTCAGTTATGGGTTAAATAACAGGGTAGGACTTGGGAACTCTGCCATTAAAAACAAATCTTAATGAACCTTAATACTCGATAAAGTAAAAAAGTATTACTAGACACTAAACTTATATAAAAAAAAACAATAACAAATTGTTGAAAGAAAAAGGTATTACCAGGAATAAATAAATAAATAAAAATTTAGTTGGCAATAAATGACCCGTTGAGGTTGATATGACATGAAACAAAACAACCAACCAACCAACCAACTTAATAGTAGGTACATCAATATACATTTTACCGTCATTTTTGAGGGTACGGGCCGACTATTAATAACAATAATGGCAGAAAGAAAAAGATGGCGTTGAAAAGTTAGAAAATG
Source organism: Ascarosepion bandense (assembly GCA_037127315.1). NCBI lineage: Eukaryota > Metazoa > Mollusca > Cephalopoda > Sepiida > Sepiidae > Ascarosepion > Ascarosepion bandense. The sequence goes on from JBBBDQ010001775.1 coordinate 2,670,434, forward strand.
AAGATGAGGACGGAGAAGAAGGAAAAGATAGTGGGTAAGAATATAAATGAATATAAGAAGGTAGAGGATAATGAAGGAAAAGGCAGACGAGGAATAATAATAATAATAATAATAATAATATTAAAAAGTTGAGGATAAAGGACGAAAATGATAAACAATGGAACAGTTTGAAGATGGTGAAAATGAGGATAAATGGTCATGAAAAGACAGATTGGAATAATAACAATAATAACGTTGGATTCTTCTTCCCATTATTATGTACAGCCTTTATTATAACTTGTCTCATTATCTCACACATTTGGTTGTGCTGGATGTACTCGGTATACTGTTTCATGAGTATATTAGCTCAGAACAAAAAATTGATGAGCCGAGTTTCCATACGCGCAAATACCCTTGGAAAATGTATGAATCTGTCGCTTCTCCCTCCAGCTATGGATTAAATAGCAGCACAAATTAGGTTCTGTAGTCTTGGTTGGCAACCAGTCGACCGTAGAAAGTAATGACAACCTACTGCGGAAAAATCTTCTGCCCAATCAGTCATGTCTCTTTTGAGACATGATCACCCAAGTGTGTATCATATATGGCGTTTAATTGACTGACTGATGTTACAGAAGGTAGCAAGTGAAAGGGAGGAGAAAAGCTAAACTTAAACATCACGAAAACCGAATGCATGGTCATCAGCAAAAAGAGGTCCCCAAAATGCCAACTAGAAGTCGGGGACATTAAAATCAAACAAGTACAGAAATTTAAATACATGGGAATCATTCTGGCAGAGGATGGAAATTTCGACACTGACTTCCGAAAGTGGGTCGGCATGGACAATTACGCATTTCAAAAGCTACGTAGAGTAGAGTAGAAGACTGGCGTGTTATGTGATTTGTCTTCTTATAGAGCAGCAAATGCTGAACCGTCTCAAAGATGAATAAAGACTCTCAGCGTCAGAAATGTGGTCCTACAGAATGGCCTCTGAAGATACTATAGACCGAACAACGACAAGGTTTTGAAGACGATACTAACGAAAATGAAACTTATACTTATCACCAGCAAGAGACAGCTGAGGTTTCTGGAACACGTAAAGAGGAACGAGGGCTTGGAGAACCTAATACTCACGGGACGTACAGAGGGAAAGAGAGACAGGCGAAAGCAGCGCAAGACCTACTTGATGGGGTTGAGCAGGTGGATTGCGGAGCTGGTTTCGGGAGAGACATCAAGAGGAAAAAATATTAGGAGCGACAAGAGATATGGGCAAGCGGAAATCCATGATCGCCTACATCCTGAAAGGACCCGGCACATAAAAATAATATTACTTGCCTTGCATCCTTTCGTTTGCCGGCTATTCCCTCCCTAACTCAATAAAACTAATGAGAAAATGATGAAGAAAAGGAAAACTTAGCGTGATTAACTCCTCTTCTTACTGCTTGCACATATCAACCATCCGTCCGTGCATGGAATACTGCAGTCCTATATGGTCAGGCGTCCACTCTGTTCATCTCAGTGTTCTCGACAGGCTCCAAAGGAGAACCAGTAATGTGATAGGTACCGACTTGGCGGTTCGACTCCAGCCACTTTCCCACCGACATGATGTGGCTTCCCTCTGTCTCTTCTATAAATATTTTAATGACTTCTGCTCCAAAGAACTTAAGTCACTGCTGCACCTCCAACAGGTGTTTACTCGTGCAACCAGACTGGCAACTGGGTCCTAGCCATTTATAGTTAGATCAACCAAATACAAACGACAATTCTACTCCAGCGGCTTCTTTTCTCGCACTTCCCGCCTGTCGAACTCTCTTCCATATTCTTGCTTTTCTGACGGCTACAACCTTCAGGAATTTAAATGCAATGTCAATTCCCATCTCTTAACCACTTGACTTTAGTTCTTTCTACATCACCCTTTATATCTTTTCCTTTCTTTCTACCTTTGCAGCTGTCATCACACCTGTATTCCCATCCTTCTCTTGTTCCTTTCTCTGACACCTCCTGTAACTGGTTCGTCTTTCTTTTTACTTTCCTCCTATCTAATCTTTCTCTTTTATGTAGCCCCCTGCGCATCAGTGGCGTTAACGCCTT
>JBBBDQ010001775.1:2677500-2820000 GCA_037127315.1 Ascarosepion bandense
TATATATATATATATATATATACATATATATATATATATATACCAGCAATGCATTTGACTTTCGACACAGTCCTCTTTACAAAAATACGTCAATGAAACCTGATCTACAAACTGATTTCTTACGAAGAATTCATATTCTATTCATACGAACCTATTCTAAAATCTTTTTGGCATTAAATAACTTATCGTGGTTGATATGCCGTAAAACAAAATAACCCCAAATCCTGATCTATAAACTGATTTCTTACAAAGAAAACATATTCTATTTATACGAATCCATTTTAAACTTCTTGTCGGCATTAAAAAGTCTATTGAGGTTGACACGCTGTTAAACAAAACAAACCAAACCAATCGAGAGATGTTAAATGCTTGTATTTTGCAATAAATAAATAATTATATATATCTATATCTATATCTGTATATATAAACACACACACACACACACACACATTATATATATATATATATATATTACAATGATGTTTGCTCTGTCCTTGAGGCTGGGGATTCGCAGATATTTTGGAAGGTTGCGGTTAACCCTAAACTCGAACAGGTTAATATTGTCGGGATCGGGAAGGCATTCTCTTGGACGTCTATTCCACAAGTCACGATAATATTAAACATAGATTTATTTTATTGGCCCTTCAACAAAATTGGTGTTAAAACATAAAACCATGTTGTACAGCAGCAGCTAATCATCATGGTAAACATTTGAACAAAACACAAGGCTTGAAAAACTGAGAAATGCTCAGTAAGCCACACAGAAATAGTACATGGTAAGATGCACATGAAATAGTACTCAGTAAGTCGCACATGAAATAGTACTCAGTAAGTCGCACATGGAATAATGCTCAATAAGTCGCACATGGAGTAATGCTCAGTAAGTCGCACATGGAGTGATGCTCAGTAGGTCGCACATGGAGTGATGCTCAATAAGTCGCACATGGAGTGATGCTCAGTAAGTCGCACATGGAGTAATGTTCAGTAAGTTGCACATGGAGTGATGCTCAGTAAGTCTCACATGGAGTGATGCTCAATAAGTCGCTCATGGAGTAATGCTCAGTAAGTCGCACATGGAGTGATGCTCAGTAAGTCGCACATGTAGTAATGTTCAGTAAGTCTCACATGTAGTAATGCTCAGTAAGTCGCACATGGAGCCATGCTTAGTAAGTCGCACATGGAGTGATGCTCAGTAAGTCGCACATGGAGTGATGCTCAATAAGTCACACATGGAGTAATGCTCAGTAAGTCACACATGGAGTAATGTTCAGTAAGTCTCACATGGAGTAATGCTCAATAAGTCGCACATAGAGTAATGCTCAGTAAGTCGCACATGGAGTAATGCTCAATAAGTCGCACATGGAGTAATGCTCAGTAAGTCGCACAAATTAGATGGCACGGTATGAAATTACTACAAAATATTTATAACAAATACTTGCAGCATTTCTTTTCAGAAAATTGCTTTATTATTGGCTTGAAGTCCATTTCTCTTCAGAAAGAGGATGTCATTTTTCAAGTACATGAATGAAAGCCAGTTCAAACGATGCTACGTCATTGTGCTACGAAGCAGATTTCTATGAATTTCAATCTTGAAAATGAATGTTCTCCTGTACAGTTGGTCACTAACATGAACACTCTGAGTGCAATAATCTATTGTAATTATTTTGAACTTTTGTTCTCATCATGGTTGATATAGGTGTTATAATAGACACAACGTTTCGATCAAGTACCCTCTTGTCATCATCAGACGTCCATAGATTGACTGATGTGGATTATCTCGTTGATTATTGCGAAATATCCTGGAAAATCAATTATTATTCTTTCATGCTGTATTGTGGTTCGTCACTACCAAGTCCGAGGACCATGACCACTAGATGATAATAACACATGTATAACCAACTACTATATCAACTAAGCTACCGTGCCGAAGGACTTTAGTGGTGTATTTTTTGGAGTCTTTTATATTCAGTGTCAAATGGATTTTGACAACTGGATTATGTTAGTAGGTTGGTGCCACTTGACATAATTTGTATTTATTTCGAAATATTTCCAAAGATTATTGAAAATTACTCATCTCAGAAATGAATACAAAATCTGAATGCAATTTAAACATTTGAACACAGATTTCAAATTTCTTTGTATTATTTCGAACTATTGTTCAAACCTTGGTCGATATAGATGTTATTATAGCCATAACGGTTCGAGAAAGCATCCTCTGCTCATTCATCAGATGTCCATTGATTGGTCGATATATCTGTTGATTATTGTGATGTATCCAGTGAAATCAGTTATTATTATTCTTTCAGGAAAAGATGCGTCACTACTAAATTATGACCACTAGAAGATAGTAACACATGTATAACAAACTGCTATATCCACTACACCACTGTAGGGGTGTATTTTTTGGAGCCTTTTCAACCAAGATGAGAACAATAGTAAGATGTTGGAAATTACTCAGAAATAAATACGAAGATTTCAAATTGCTCGAAATTATTTTTCAGTACAGTGCAGGGAGAGTCTCACAATTGTCATCGAGGGCCATGTTGTGCTTGAGATGTTCACTATTCACGTCTTTGTGATACATATTACCTTTTTCTTGCATCAGAAAATGTTCTCCTGTGAAGTTAGTCACCATCAAGCACATGAACACTCTGATGCAATTTCAGCTTTCGAAAATACAGATTTCAAATTATCCGAAATTATTTTTCAGTACAGTGCAGGGAGAGTCTCACAATTTTCATCGAGGGCCATGTTGTGCTTGAGATGTTCACAATTCACGTCTTTGTGATACATATTACCTTTTTCTTGCATCAGAAGGAATGTTCTCCTGTGAAGTTAGTCACCATCAAGCACATGAATACTCTGATGCAATTTCAGCTTTCGAAAATACAGATTTCAAATTATCCGAAATTATTTTTCAGTACAGTGCAGGGAGAGTCTCACAATTTTCATCGAGGGCCATGTTGTGCTTGAGATGTTCACTATTCACGTCTTTGTGATACATATTACCTTTTTCTTGCATCAGAAGGAATGTTCTCCTGTGAAGTTAGTCACCATCAAGCACATGAACACTCTGATGCAATTTCAGCTTTCGAAAATACAGATTTCAAATTATCCGAAATTATTTTTCAGTACAGTGCAGGGAGAGTCTCACAATTTTCATCGAGGGCCATGTTGTGCTTGAGATGTTCACAATTCACGTCTTTGTGATACATATTACCTTTTTCTTGCATCAGAAAATGTTCTCCTGTGAAGTTAGTCACCATCAAGCACATGAACACTCTGATGCAATTTCAGCTTTCGAAAATACAGATTTCAAATTATCCGAAATTATTTTTTTGATACAGTCTCATAATTTTAATCGAGTTTCATGTTGTGCTTGAGATGCCCACATTCATTTAAAAGGTCATTATTATTCAGGTCATCATGATATATATTTGTTTTTTCTTGCCTCAGAAGAAATAGTTTTCAATTCACTGAAGAAAGAAAATAGATTTCCAGCCTGTGAATAAGCCTCGGCGAGTTTTGTCAGTTCAAAGTTTATTGTGTACAGAATAGTGAGGGAATTTTTCACCATGAACTTTTGGTTTTACTAAGAGGTACCGTTTCTGCTGATTTATCATACTTACACAGACACTTCGTGTTCGTTTCTGCTTTTCCCATCGCTTTAACCTGAATCTGGACACATACTTCTGGCTTTAAATTCTTATTCACTAAATGTTTCTAGTTCTTTGAAGATGGGTTTTCAAAGACTCAAAAAGATTCTTGGCAAGAAGGATGTTCACATGATTGCAGAACCATGCTTGTTTTGAGCATTCTTTCTGGCATGCCATTTCAGGAATTGTGAAAATCGTGAGTGAATTCTATGAAAGTCACAATCATTTTGGACACGCAGTATTATAACAGTGCCCATTGCTCACATAGTGGCTGATATCTATATCATGCTGAAACATCGGTTCCCAATCTGATTACCAAAGTTAAGCAACGTTCAGCTGATCAGCACCTAGATAAGATACCGCTTGGGAATATCAGGTGCTGTATATATTTACGGACTCTGATGAGAGAAATCGGAGAGCCATGTTTCAATTTCGATCTGGTTTCTTTTATATTCATTTACGCGCAAGTACTTGGTAAAATTATTGTAGTTAAAGAGTAAATTTCTGTTTGGTTTCGGTTCCACCGCTCGCTTCACTCGTGGGTTTGAAGCTTCCAGACAAAAATAAACAGAGTCTGAACTCAATGTTCTCTCTCAGTTGCGCACGTCATCAGAGTCACAACAAAAACTGCCAGCCATTGTCTCAGACCCTTTTTATGGACAAAAAGCCATTACCGACGCAACAATCATCGCCGTCGGTCTCATTCTCACTCAGCATAAAATGACAGGTCGAAGAATATTCCTTTCTTTGACCAAACTTGCAAGGACGCAGCTGACGAGACGACGAACTCTCTGGCGTGGGTTTTACACACGCATTCATCACAACTTAAGAACCCGACAAGCAAAACACCTTGGACGCTTTGGCTCTGGTAAGTGTGAATGTTTATCGTCACAATTATGAATCCACATCTTCTTTCCTGCTATGAGTTAAATAGTGGATCTTTTTATATACCACTAAGGCTCACAGTAATAGCATAACAGATGCGCCCACATTGTATCTCGAAGTTCATAGAACACACCACCGGCCTGCCTGTTTTTTTATTTTTTTTTTATTTTTTACTTCTTTGGAAACTGTTACAAGTAAGACCCTCTCGCTTGTTGCATTTTTACTCTGCGTGTTTTGTTCATAGGTAAACGTCGGATAAGCGAGGAACAAATATTTGTATGTAATTTCTTGTATAATATATATCACTTATATAACTTAGATCACTGGTGCCCCCCAAATACGAATTTGCACGAGATACTAGATTAGCAACTAAATCTAACCCTTTTACAGTGAAACCGATAAAATGCAACCGCAAGTTCTACTCCAACAGTTTCTTTCCTCACACTTCCCGACTGTGGAATTCTCTTCCACACGATTGCTTCCCCGACGGCTACAATCTCCAGTAGTTTAAATGTAAGGTCAATAGGCACCTCCTAACACACTAACCTGTTCCCATTCTATCAAACATTCTTCCCATCTGCCCAACCCTCATCCTCGGTATCCTTACTCATCTGTCACCTTCCTCCTGACATTCCCTATGTCTAACCACTCCTTCTCTTTACCTTCCCCTATGTAGCCCCATGCGCAATAGTGGCAGTGGAATGCCTTGCTTGGGGTGAGATGATTAAAATAAATAAATAAATAAATAAATAACAGATTATATATAAAATATTATTGACAATAATGCAGAAACTTTTTTTGTTTTTAATGATTCAACCACAGCAGTGATTGAAAAAATTCTGGTCATCAGGTGTCCATTATCATCAAGATAATCTCTTGTTGATGGAAAATAGATTTTGATCGTATATCTTAGTCTCCGCGCCGACAAACACAACAAGTCCGCCTCTTCCACGGCCGAGACTGCTCGTTTTTATATTAGTCTGGCTGGCCGAAATTTGCATATGTTACACGTTCCTAACTTGTAAATTACACCCACCAAGAAAGCTTAAGCTGTTATTGTTGACTTCTGGCACTCTGCACGCCAAAAGCATTTTTGCTCGTTTCGGATTTGAAGGTAGGCCATTTTTAACCAGCTAACTTTTTTTTTTTGTTCCCTTGTTCGACCAGCATTAAAATACTTTCTGTAGAAATAATTTGTGAGACTAATTGGCTAACTAGTATATACGTATACGTTAGTGGATAGAGAGAAGCATAGATATAGTCATTGACTAAGTCTGGATTAATCTTTAGGAAGACCACTCTTATTGATGGAGGAAAATAGATTCCGATAGTCTCTCTTAGACTCCGCGCAGACGCACTCAATAAATCCGAACCCTCCACCTACTGAGATTACTCGTTGTATATTAGTTCTAACTGGCCGAAGTTTGCTTATGTTACACGTTCGTACCTTATAAATTACACCCACCAAGTACGCTTACGTTCTTATTGTTGACTTCGGGCACTCTGCACGCGAAACGCATTCGCGCTTGTTTTAGATTCGATGTTTGGCCATTTTTAATCAGTTAACCAGTATTTCATCGATCCAGAGACAGTTGCTACATTTGCGTAAGCGTCCCTTATCTTGCTTGTGCATATAACGCATGCCACTCGTTGCCTCTTTGAACGGGGGACTGTAGTCGGTTCAGCAGAACCCACTGACTACTGCCTTTTAGTTCCGCTACATAATCCATATCAGCCAATCAATGGACACCTGATTATGACCAGATGGTACTTGGTCGAAATGTTGTGTCTCTAACATATATATATCAACCAAGATGGTAACAGTGATTCGAAATAATACCAAGGTATTAAAAATTACTCATCTCAGAAATAAATACAAATTATGATAAGTGGCACGAAGCCACTTACGTAACCAGTTGTCAAAACCATCTGACATTAAATATGAAAGCCTCCAAAAATACACTAATGTTCTTCGGGTCGGTGGCATAGTGGATATCGTAGTTGGTTAAACATGTGTTAGTATTATCTAGTGGTCATGACTTAAATCCTTGGATCTGGTAGTGACGCACCAAATTCAATAAGAACAATATCTGATTTTACAGGATACTAGCAGTATAGCCCGGCGTTTCTCGGGTGTAATGAAAGCTTTAAAACTAATCTATGGTCCTGGGGCTCAGACTCTTTAGACGTTGGCACGAAAGACTATAAAGCAATAGTTGTTTCCAGTTAAAGCGAAACCGTAGACTGAAAGAAAGATGAATGGATGTAAGTCAAATTTTGATTCCCTGGTATCGATATCAAATAAGTTTTTTCGTCGTAATCTGAATTTTGAAGGCTAAATAAGTCCTAAGTAAATGGTATCATGGCTTAGACTAAGAACTACAATTATACCTACTTAGAGCCAAACCCGAAGCAAAAACTAAAATAAAAGGGCTGAAAAAATACATACATACAGGCAGATAAACACACACAAATATCTTGTCTTTTATATATATATATATATATATATATATATATATATATATAATCGATTTTCTGCACTATTGTAAGAAGTGCAACCTTGAAACTTCTGAATATCGTTTCTTATATCTTTGTCCATGAGTGTATCAAATTTAATTAAAATCGGACCACTCCTTCTATAACCCGATTTTATCGATTTTCGATATTTATCGGGGGTACCTCGACACAAAACTTAGCTAAGAACACTCGCGGGCGCTTATAGTACAACTGTGTAAATTTTCAAGAAAATCGGTTCAGCCGTTTCGGAGTCTATAGGTAACGGACACACACACAGAGACAAAGTTCCATTTATAAATAAGTTTAGATTTAGATAACTTTATCATATGGCTGAAATTTTCAAGTCTATTGCCGTACTGTCAGTGAAGTGCCATACGTGATACACTCTTGGGCGATTATGTTTGGGAAGAGACATGATTGACTGGGCAGAAAATTTTATTCCGTTGTAGGTTGCTATTACTTACTGCAGTAGACTGGTTACCAGCCAATGCTATAGACCCCAATCTCTTATTATTTAACTCATAACTGGAGGAAGAAGAGATATATTATTATATTAAGTATAATTAGTGGAGGATCAGTTTATTACTTCATAGCAATAGAAAACCGATCACCCACTTTATGCCCAGTAGAAGTTTTAATTATGTTTCCAATTATTATATTCAGTCAGCCAGTGAAGTGCCATACGTGATACACGCTTGGGCGATCATGTCTCGAAAGAGACATGACTGACTGGGCAGAAGATTATCCCGCAGTAGGTTGCCATCCAAGGCTATAGAACCCAATCTCTCCTGTTATTTAACCCATAACTGGAGGGAAGAGATGCATTAATACCTTTCCCAAGTGTATTTGCGAGTAAGTGAATGCAAGGAATTAAATTGGAATTCGAACTCGGCTCCCCGATTTGTCGTTCCGAGCTGATATCCACTGCACTACAACGCACATCCGTGCACATCCGTACTGTATTATGTCAACAACAACAACAACAACAAAAAAAAAGGGAAACTTCTGCATTCATTATCATATACAATTCCCTAAAGTGGTAGCTTCCCCAATGACTTTGTCTGACGGTCAGGATATTTGAAATGTGTACATCATGGACTTTGTTTTGAGTCTTAAGTTGAAAAGAATAAACTTTAATTTAAAAGGTGAAATTTGCCTCGTTTTATTTAATTTCGACGAAAATATTCCTTTTCCCTTGGGGTCATATAGCTATCACTTAATACCCTCGCAATTTTCAATTATTTTTTTTTCTATAATATTTTTTTTTTGTAGCTATAAAATTTAATGGTTTTACTTGTTATTGTTTCCTTTATAAATCTGTTTAGTTAGTCCTCTTTAACTAAGTACAATCTTTGGTGTCAAGAGGCTGAGTTGAGTTTCGTTTGTTCGCAAGTTGACTTGTTAAGCAAGTTCGTTTGAAATTATTTCATTTTCTGTTTCAAGAGACGAGATCGTGTTGAATTCGCACGTATTTTCGGCATCAAGAGATTCTCTCCCGTTGATCCCGTCCAGCTGCATGTACTGTTATTTTCTGTTGCAAGTAATTTTCAAGTGACTGTCTCAAGTTGAACACATTCGTTCGAAAAATTGTCCTTCCTATTTCAAGAGAGTGCTGCGTGTTCTGTTTTCAAGTACTATGGGCTTCAATCGACTGTCTCAAGTTAAACATGTCTTTTCAAAAATCGAAAACCTGAGATTTTTATTTCGGAGTTAGAAGAGTATGACTGTTTACAGGGAGTTTGGGGTTGAACTGACTGTCCCAAATTGAGCATCTCTTTTCGAAAATCGAAAACCTGAGATTTTCATTTCGGAGGTAGGACAGTAAGACTGTTTACGTGTAGTTTTTAATCGGCTGTCTCAATTTGACCATGTCCGTTCTAAAATCGAACTTGAGCACGTTTTTTTTTAAATTTGATATTTTCCATTTCAAGAAACTGCGTTATGTTTAGTTTATTCGTTCGTTCGCAAACATTTGAGTCCTCAAGAGACTGTCTCAATTTGACCATGTCCGTTCTAAAATCGAACTTGAGCACGTCCTTTCTTGAACTTTTCATTGTCTTTTGTTTCATGAGATTCCGTCAATTATTGTTCGCAAGTAGTTTCGCTTTCATGCGACTATTTCGAGTTGAATATTTTCATTACCATGCATTTCTCGTCTCTATAAGAACCTACACCCCAAGTTTGATATATTGCACGAGTTGGCGTTTGTCTGTTTAACTATGGTCAATGTATCTCAAGCGCCGCTAGATGGATTAGGATGAAACTTTCAGGGAAAATTGGTGTCATGATTGGCAGGAATTAATTCGATTTTGGGTTCAATCTTGTTCGGCATAAAGTTTGGATTATTTTTCATGTGTTATCAATAGCATTTAATTTTTACCTTTCAAATGACATACTGAATTATTATTATAAATACTGAGATTCCTCCGCTGTTTCTTTTTAAGTGGGCATTTAATTTTGAGAGCTGTCGAGTTCATTTTTTGAATTTTCATTTTCAAAGCGGTCGAGTTCATATCAGTCGTTATTTCTCATTTTAAAAATCGTCTCTTGCTGATATCTGAAATGGTGTCGGTATTGCCTTGGCGGAGGTTTGCTGTCTTTGATTACTCTTTCTAGTATCTTCTTTAACTCATTTTTTCTTTATTTCATTGTTATATCCTTTCTTTTATTTATTTTTTTTTTCACGAGCATTTTTTTCTTTCATTTCGAATTCTTGTCTTTTTTTTTTTTACCTCGTCGAAATGCACTTTTTTATTTCTTCCTCTCCTACTTAATACTTTCTTTTGCACCCTCCTTTCTTCTCAGTTTTGGGGTCTGCTTTACCGTCATTCTTTCATTCTTCTATTTTTACATGACATTTCACTCTTTCCTGTCTCGCTTTCTTCCAGTTTCACTGCCGGTATCCTTCTTCACACACCTCAAAGGCTCCAGGGTTTTTTTTTCCTTAATCTGCTGCATTGAAATGCCAAGCGTTCAACTCAAAGATCCTTAGATTCTAATTTCGTTTTCTCACGTGACCAACAAATCATGTTGTCACTGAACAACGCTGACCGGCCTTAAGTATTTCCCGCGCTTTCTTATAAATCTCTTAAAATGCGTGTCCTGGTGATTTTTTTTTTCAAGTATAGAATATCATAACGAAAAATTAAACACCGAAATCCGAGGGCGTATTATGATAACGGAAGAAGCTTTTCAAAAAAGAAGCAAAGTATTAAGAAACGGGAAATTTTCGTTTAAAAGAGACTTTAACTTTGGAATAATAACTTTTTCTTTTATCTTTTAACATTTGTAAATATTTCGAAGTCAAAATGGGTGTTGTGGTGCAGTTCTCGGAACGGGAAATCGGGGAGCCGAGTTCGAATTCCAGTTGAATTGCTTGCATGCACTTACGCGCAAATACCTTTGGTAAAGGTATTAATCCGTCTCTTCCCTCCAGTTATGGGTTAAATAACAGGGCAGATTTAGTTCTATAGCCTTGGCTGGCAACCAGTCTACTGCAAAAATAATGCCAACCTATTTCGAAAAGATTTTTTTCCCAGTCAGTTATATCTCTTTCGAGACACGATCACCCCAGCGTGTATCACATATGGCACTTAACTGACTGACTGATTTAACTGTTTTAAACCTTTTCTGTATAGCAGTGAATGCCGGACAATTGCATCACAAATGGAGAGATTTGAGGCAATTGAAATTTGATTCTTGTGAATACTATGGAGTGAACTTGTAAGTACCGAGGAACTTTTTGAGAAAATGGTAAAAAAAAAAACATTTGTCCGCATATTTGTTCACTTGCATCAGAAAGAGACGGTTAAAATTTCGTAAAGTAATTTCGCCGTTAGACATTTGAACAAGTATAACTACACATGTATTTTGTTATAATGGGGCCTCACATCAGTGAGGGGGGCCGGTGTGCAAATGAAACCATTGAGAGGAAGGCCCCGAAACGGTGCACATTCTCTCCTGATGACCCCAATTAAAATATAAATTCAAAAGGACAAAAAGTTTAATGAAGTCATATGCCGTAGAGAAGTTCGGTGGAATTGTTATTGGTAAGAGGAGTATTTTATATTCAGCTCGCTTTAGGTGAGTGTCAATTACTTTCCAGTAATTTCCTTCTTCTTAGGCAAACAATGAAGAAAGATGGCTTAAAAATGTGAGACATTTTCAAAAAATGTTGAAGATATAATCTACCTAACGATGTAAATGGATGTCAGAACAGGAATTAGAGATAGATGACAAGAAATGTATGAAAAGCTACAAAGGACAGAAAATTGTGGAGAGCCATGATCATCTACGCTTTGAAAGAAGAAAGCACATAGAAAAACAACAATGTATATTTAAAGTTAATCTCTTTCCTTATTGCTATAAATGTTATATTTCTTAAATACGGTATATTTAATAGCGTCAGTTGACAGAACTTTCGAAAAAAAATGTATGTCTTTCATTGGCCTATGAAGTGACGAATAAGCAATTAACGGAAAGGTAATATTTTCTGGTATAAAGAAAATGTTTCTCATCCAAATATTTCACTGATAATTTTCACTGCGTGACGAACACGTCCGAAACTGTTAATATTCGGAAAGCTCAGTCAATTACTTTCTTAGTCACCGACAAGTTGTCGGCAAAATTTCCCTCTAAGGGGCAATAAAAGAAGCTAATATATATTAGAAAATATATATTTCTCTTTGTGAAAAAGGTGGCTGATTAGATTTTCAGTAAGAGGTAGAAGCAGTACGACTTCAGTGGATTGACCAGAAGATAGTCGGGGAAACTAACGTTGCGATGAAGCCAACTCGATCCACTACGGGACAACGACCGTGGTCACTCAACGTTCTTTCGAGCCTCACATTTCATCGCTTGATGTCGGAAAAACTAGCTTACTACTTTTTTGTTGAAAATAAACGTGCCAGTATGATTATATTTTTGGAATAAAAAAGTGCTGTTTTTGATTTTTACCTCCACTTTTTTTTAGTAAATTTCCTCCAACTCAACTTAGGTGTAGCTAATAGATCGTTGGTAGGGAAAGGAAATTGAGATATGACTGACTTAATGGTAATTGTGCGAAAGGAAACATATAGGTTTGGCTAGATTTTGAATTCAGACAATTTCTTTTTTTTTTTTTTTTTTTTTTTTGCACCAGTAACCATTCCATCAGCTACGAATAGTCACTCAGTTAAGTGCCATACGTGATACACGTTTGGGTGATCATGTCTCGAAAGAGACATGACTGACTGGGCAGAAGATTATCCCGCAGTAGGTTGCCATTGCTTTCTGCGGTAGACTGGTTGCCGACCAAGGCTATAGAATCCAATCTATCCTGTTATTTAACCCATAACTGGAAGGAAGAGACGGATTAATACCTTTCCCAATATAGTACCCTTCAAAAATAAAAGCATTATATAAGTATGACTCTGCGCTTGTGCCCATTATTTGAGTGACTGGTTGCGCTCTATTGTGGTCAGTGTGTGACTCCCTGGCTCTTCTAAGATCATAGTGTACATTACACAAAAATTATACCACGTGAAGAAATCATATATTAATGAGGTCTTGAAAATTTCTCGGAGAGACCAAAAAGCTCTTCCGGAAAAAGTTTTTGATATTTGATCGGATCCTGAGCAATAATTGGTGTAGATAGATCTATCTATGGCCCGGTCCACACTCAATCCACGTCTATTGAACAGGTTACGAGGCTCATCCCTTGTTCCCTGTTTAGGATGTGGTTTCCGGCTTTATCTTTTACAATCTTTTCACTATTACGTAGCCCCCTGCACATCAGTGGTGTTACCGTTGTTCAGGGTGATACGAAAATATATATATATATATATATATATATATATATATTTTTTAATCGTATCACCCCGAGCAAGGCGGTAACGCCACTGATAGATATCAGTCTATATATCTATCTACTCCAATTGAAAAAAAAAAAAAAAAAGTGAAAAGATTGGAAAAGAGAAAGCCGGAAACCACATCCTAAACAGGGAACAAGGGATGAGCCTCTTAACCTGTTCAATAGATATGGGTGGATATATATATATATAAGAATAAATCTAAGAGCCAACAGACCTACCTAGGTTTCACCTAACGGCTCGTCACTTCACGTTAGGTAGGTCTGTTGGCTCTTAGATTTATTCTTATTTGTTGCTCTAATATTGTACTGGGCGCTTTAGTGTTAGGGTTCTCGTCTCGGGTTTTTTATTTCCTACGTGTATTTTGACGTATGTTCAAGTACTTAGTTGGTTTCTTTTTTTTATTTTCCCCTCCGCGTTTATTGTCGGTGGGTTTTTCGAGACGGACTGAAATATATTATAACAATTATTAATATTATTATTATTATTATTGTTATAAATTATACTTTAGACATGTACAAACTACAAGCTACTACAAAATTGTACATTTTGCTTTGACATTGAAAGAACAGTGAAACCGATAAAATGCAGCCGCAATTTCTACTCCAACAGCTTCTTTTCTCGCACTTCCCGACTGTGAAATTCCCTTCCACATGTTTGCTTCCCCGACGGCTACAATTTCCAGGAGTTTAAATGTAAGATCAATAGACACCTCCTAACACTAGCCATCTTTCAAACACTTTTTCCATCTACCCAACCCTCAGCCTCGGTATCCTTACCTATCTATCACCTTCCTTCTGACATTTCCTATATCTAACCAATCTTTCTCTTCACCTTCCCCTATGTAACCCCATGCGCAGTAGTGGCAATGGAATGCCTTGCCTGGGGTGAAATAATTTAAAAAAAAACGGTAGTTAATAATGATTTACTATTATGTAATAGCTTGTAGTCTGTACATTTTCTAAAGTATAAGTTATAATAAATATTAATTACACTATATTTATGTTAAGAACTGTTTTAAATTAATGTTTTGAACGTTACAACTATTCTTTCATTTCTTATTCATTTATATATATATATATATATATATACACATCGCTGAAACGAACGTACCTTCGTAGCGATTATATATAGAAAAATTATGTACATGTTCTAAAATATAATTTATAATAAATATTCACAGCTCTATATATTATATATCGAGCACTGTTTTAAATTAATGTTTAGGACGTTTTAAGAATTTTTCGTTCTGTATTCACTCGTATATATATATATATATATATATATCATGGATGTGTTGCAATAGATATCAGCTCGTGGCGAGAAACTGGACAGCCAAATTCGAATTCCAGTTGAATTTGTTGCATTCACTTAGGCGCAAACACTCTTGGATAAATGTATTAATCCGTCGCTTCTTCCTCCGGCTATGGGTTAAATAGCAGAACAGATTGCGTTCTATAGTCTTGCTTGGAATAAGTCTACGGCAGAAAGTAATGTCAAGCTATTGCGGGTGAAACTTCAGTCATGTTGCTTTCAAGACATGTTGCTTTGTCACTTAACTGACAAACACACACACACACACACACAGAGAGAGGGTGCAATGAGATTATTAGCACTATTTTTAATTTTTAATTTTGCGCATGCGTGATTGTTTTTATTTTGTTTCCTGCAGAAGATAGTAAGGTCAGTTTGGCACCGTCTGTGAGAAAAGGCCCACTATGACGCAATTCACTCCGTCAGAAATTTGGAATCGGAATGCTGCAATGTTTGGAATTCGGGCTGAAAGCTCTAAAACAAAAAAGTTCTGAGTGTTTGGGTGTCAGTTTGAGGTCAATACATAAGATTTTTAAAGTTTATTATACGTCCATTCAACATTATGATGCTTAGATATATATATATATATATATATATATATATATATATATATCCAATTGAATAAGGAACGAAGAAAAAATTAACAACCTTCAAAACATTAATTTGAAACTGTGCTCAATATAAAATAGAGCTATGAATATTTATTATAAATTATAGCTTAGAACATGTACAAATTATCGTCTACTACAAAGTGTACATTGTAGTGTGTGTATGTATATATATATATATATATATACACACACACACCCTGTGTGTAAAAATTTCAGTTAGAGTATATCTGTAAAAGTGTATGAAAAAAGACGGATGTGTAAACTTTTTTCGTCCTCTGAGGGACTTTATCTTTATATATATATATATATATATATATATATATATATATATATATATATATAGTGCGTGTTATTTATTTTATAATGAAAATTAAAACAATGCGCATTTTTTAAAGTGTCGTTCTTATATAGGCTTGTCAGATTGAGACATGTAATATAAATGCGATGCTTAGCACCAAACTCGTTCAGAACTAACTAAACTGCCATGAATATACTACCACTATTTTAAGTGAATGGTTAATGGTGGCTTCGAAAGGTTATTGCTTGTAGGTCTTTGGGAGCTGTATTCTTCTTCAAACCTAGTTGACAAGCTCTTCGGGATCAAAGAACCCTGCCAAAAATAAGACATCATATCACTTGAGAACTTTCAACGATAACTACAATGTGATTCGAAGAGAAAATAATAACATAATCAAGATGTTTACGTTCCCCACTAATTAAAACAAAATGTTTGGGTGGAAACCTCCCTCTGAATACTAGAAAGAGCGATAACAGTGAACTTCAGAAATCTATTTTCCTAAAAATTACTTTCACAGAGAGACTTTGTGAATTTCAACAACGATAGCAATGGCTGCTCAGGCAATAAATACAGAATGTTTCATTATAAGAAAACTACTAATATTACCATTACTATTCTGTCTTTGTTTTTGTTTCCTTTTTTGTCTTTAACTTTCTTTATTTACTCGTTGTCCCTTTTCCCTCTTTCATTACTATTCTTGTTTTATGGATCGAGCATGTGAGCAATGATGAGGTCTTGGAAATGATGGAAACAAAAAGGAAATTAATACTGAGCATCAGAAAGAAACAGCTGAAGTTCCTGGGACAGGCAATGAGGAAGGAGGGCTTGGAGAATCTGATACTAATAGGCCAGATAGAGGGAAAAGGAGACAGGGGAAAGCAACGGATAACATTTGAAGGACCTAATCAGGTGGATGACGGAACGAGGATTGCATGATGTAACAGGAGAAGGCGTGCTCAGAGCCACCAGGGATAGGGAAACGTGGAAAGCCATGATCGCCTACGTCCTGAAGGGATAGGGCACATAAAAAATATATATATATGCCAATTGTTTATAAGAAATTAAAATGTAGATATAAAGTGGGGGATCAAATCTATATTATAATCAATATATAAACTGATCCCTCATTTTGTGGCCATGGTAGTTTTTATACATCTATATTCTAGATTTATGGGCTAGTGGATGACGGAACGAGGGTTGCATGGTGTAACAGGAGAAGGCGTGCTCAGAGCCACCAGGGATAGGGAAACGTGGAAAGCCATGATCGCCTACGTCCTGAAGATCTTTGAGGGTCTTCAGCGCAGTTTTTTTTTATTTTTCCTGAAGTAATTCGGTTTCAAATTTTAATGTTTTGGCCATAACGCCAGCGGAATTTTGTTTGTAAAAGAGTGAAATACGATGAAAAGAGATCTGTTTAAAATATCGATCTCTAAGATCGATAGGAAACCTTTGACAAAAAACGCGTTGTTCTTGCAAAAACTTGGATTACATTAAGTGATATTATTGGTATTATTACTTATAATTTTAAAATTTTCCTTAAAATTATTTTATTGCTGAAATTCTTTTAATAACAATATTTGTTGTTATTCTTATTACTCTTATTATTATCAAAACTTATTTTCCTAAAAAGAGAAATCCAAGATTTTAATCAAAAGTTAAATTCATCTGATTTTTTCTTATTATAATATTAATAATATTAGTGCTCTCCAGGGTAAAACTATCACGTGCATATTGATTTGCAAAGTTGCGTGACGAATAAGGGATTTTGTGAATGCTCCAAATATGAGAATACCGGTTGAGGTAGTCATTGGTTCCATGCGAATGATTGAAATAAAGGGACAGAATGAAATAGAAAACGGGTGGCGGGTAGAAAAGCTAAGTGAAACAAATAGAAAGACAGAGAGATGAAAAGAATGGTAAGAATAAAAGAAGCGACAACAAACAAGGAAGAAAAAAGACAGAGGGAAAGTGACATAAAAATAAATAAAAACTAGAACTGAAGTAAAAGAAAAAGGACGAAGAAAACAATGAAAGAAGGGGGGAAGAAAGAAGAAAATTTGAGGGGATGACGGAAAATAACGAGAGAGAAATAAAGAAAAAGGACGAAGGAAAAAGAAAAGAAATGAAGGAAATGGGTAAAAAAAGGAAGAAAAATTGAGGGGTGACGGAAAATAACGAGAGAGAAACAAAGAAAAAGGACGAAGGAAAAAAAGAACTGAATGAAGTGGGGAAAAGAAGGAAGAAAAATTGAGGGGATGAAGGAAAATAACGAGAGAGAAATAAAAGAAAAAGGACGAAGAAAAAAGGAAAGAAATGAAGGAAGGGAGCAAAAGAAGGAAGAAAAACTAAGGGGCTGACGAGAAAATTCGAAAGAGGAATAGAGAAAAAATGAAAAGGAAAGAAAGGGGAGTAGATGGAACAAAATATAGAGGGGGTGACGGAAAATAATGAGAGGGGAATAAAGGAAAGAAATGAAGAAAGGCGGGAAGAAGGAAGAAAAAATAAAGGGGGTAACGGAAAATAATGAGAGTGAAATAAATGAAATAGAAAAATGAAGAAGGGGGAAGAAGGAAGAAAAAAAGGGGTGACGGAAAATAACGAGAGAGGAATAGAGAAAAAGGAAAATGAAAAAGTAGAGAAATAAAGAAAGGGGGACAGAAGAGAAACAGAAAGGAAAAATGAAGGAAGAGGAAAGAAAGAAGTAGAAAGAAATCAGGAAAATGGAAAAGCGTAGGAATGGAAAGTGAAGTAAATTAAAAAAAAAAATGGAGAAAATAAAGGAATGCGTAACAGACGGAAACACGTCAAAAAAAAAAAAACAAAGAAAGAAATACGTAAAAAGAAGAAAAGGAAAGAAGTGAAGAAAGAATGGGATAAAGAAAAGAAGTAGAATTTACAAAGAAGAAAATAGAAGACGAAAGAAAGAAAAATGAAGAAAAAATGACGAATGCATTTGAAGGAAAATAGACATAAAGAGCAGAAAATGAAATCGGAAAAAAAAGAAAAAAACAGGAAAATGGAGACTGAATAAAATGGGTAACAGATTGGAAGAAATTTTGAAAATAAACGTTGGCAGAGAAAAATGAAGATAAATGTTGGAGAGAAATGAAAAATGTAAAGTATATGTAAGACGAGATAAGAAAAAATGGGAATATATATTTGAATGTGAAAATGTTTACAATTAAAACAAAATAAAATTGAAATAAAAGATACGTCATTTAAATGATAAGAAATTATCTCAACACACACTGGATAGAAGCTGATGAAACTTTCAGGGATGATTGGTCTCATGACAGGCACGAATTTGATTTTGGGTTCGATCCGAGAGAAAGGTTCTAAGTTAATTTCTTTTTTGTTTTATTAATAACATTTAATATTTGCCTTTCAAATGCCAAATACTGAATTAGATTCCTGAACTCATTGCAAATACTGATTTACCTCCCCTTTCCTTTTAAGTGTGTATTTAATTTTTAGGACGGTCGAGTTCATTTTTGGTATTTTCAATCTTGAAAGCAGCAAAGTTTATTGCAATTATTCTTTCTTATTTTGATAATGATCTCTTGCTAATTGCTGAGATGAAATCGGTATTACCTTGGCGGAGTTTGTTAGTATTTGACTAAATTTTCGAATTGATTTATTTAATCGTGTTTCCAGTGATTTCGAAAATGTACTTCTCTTCTATACTCTTAACGTTTACGCCTGAACTCTGAAATGTTATTCACTAATTAATTTATTTTACATTTTTCTTTCTACTACACCAATAGGAGTAGATAAGTTAGCCTGTTGTCCGCTTCACACTCGTCTCCAGTCTTTCAAACAGGAGTAGAGACAAAATACTATTCTTCTTCTTCTCATTACTATTATTATTATTAGCCTCTGCAATTTTCTTCTTCTTTATCCTCATCTTCTTCATTTTCTACTTCTCCATCCTATTCACCATCGTCTTCTTCTTCTTCTCATTACTATTATTATTATTAGCCTCTGCCTTTTCCTCCTTCTTTATCCTCATCTTCTTCATTTTCTACTTCTCCATCCTATTCACCATCCTCTTCTTCCTCTTCTCATTACTATTATTATTATTAGCCTCTGCCTTTTCCTTCTTCTTTATCCTCATCTTCTTCATTTTCTACTTCTCCATCCTATTCACCATCCTCTTTTTCTTCTTCTCATTACTATTATTATTATTAGTCTCAGCCTTTTCCTTCTTCTTTATCCTCATTTTCTTCATTCTTACTTTTTATTCACCATCATTTTCCTATTATTTTACTTTTCTTAGAGATTTCGTTCTATTTGGATAAGTGCTATAACGTGAAGTCTTACGACCTCAGATCGCACCTTTTGCAGTCTCTTTGCCATAAGAAATATCGCAAACTTCTGAACAGATAAACTCCAAAGTTTTTTCCAGTATTTATTGTTGTAGGACTTGTTATTGTCTTCATCATTTGCTTTATGTTCACTGCAATCACCTACCGAGGTGGTGTAAAGCAGCGTAACCTATACATTATTATTCTTTTTATTGTTTTTTCCTTGGATTTCTGTTGTACCCACATTAACTAGAGCCGTAAGGTCAGAAATGGTTTCGTGACAGTTTACGTTTATCATTTCCGTAAAAAAAAAGCTCACACATTTATTTAATGTCCTTCTTCATAATATGCTAGCTGTACTTGTGAGTACAATTCTTTGTATGTCTTTAAGGAAGAAGATTCCGAGTTCTCAATTAGTCTATCGAACTCTTTTCCATTCAATCTGAGAGATCCAACTACAACTAGAATTATTATTATTATGTTGTCAATTTTCATCATGTTTCTATTTCTGCTATGGTTGCATTACCTATCAAGTCTACGGGTAGACCTAAGGCAGGTCGTGTTGTGTCGTTATGGCTCCATTTCATGTTTTTCCATCTCCCCTATCATCCCTAGCGTTACATAGACAAAGTTCTATTTAGTGTGTGGGTTGTACTTAACAAGACATTTTTTGTGTATCTCTTAAGCTGGGGGTTTCCAGGTATTCTTTAAATGTGTTGTTTTGTTCCATTTTTTTTTTTCATTCCAAGTGCACCCACTATCACTGGCACGATTTTTTGTTTTCAATTTCCACATTTTTTTCTATTTCAATTTCCAGGTCTTTATATTTTGACAGTTTTTCGAATTCCTCTGTTGCTATTATTATTATTATTATGTCATTCTTTCATCATATTTCGATTTCTGCTTTGGTCTCACTACCAACCAAGTCTGCGGGGAGACCTAAGGCAGGTCGTGGCGTGTTGTTCTGACTCCATTTCATGTTTTTCTATCTTCCCTATCATCCCTAACATTACATAGATAAAGTTTTCCTTAGTGTGTGGGCTGTACTTAATAAGACAATTTTTTGTATATCTCTTAAGCTGGGGTTTCCAGGGATTCTTTCAATGTGTTGTTTTGTTCCTTTTTTATCATTCCAAGTGCACCTACTATCACTGGCACAACTCTTGTTTTCAATTTCCACATTTTTTCTATTTCAATTTCCAGGTCTTTATATTTTGACAATTTTTTCAAATTCCTTGATTGCTATGTTACAATCCGCTGGACAAGCCATATCAATTAATAGTCAAGTTTTCTCCTTCTGGTTTTTAACAATAATGTCTGGCCTGTTTGCTTCAATTTTTCTGTCTGTGTAGATGGTGTAATCCCATAGAATGGTTACATCTTCTGTTTCTGTAACCGGTGCTGGGTGATGTTCATACCATTGTTTGTTTACAGCTTTTCCATAATGTTTGCACATTGTCCCAATGTAAATATTGCCCAACTCTATCGTGGCGATTTTTATATTATTATTATTATTATTATTATTATTATTATTATTATAGCCCATTTGCTTTTTTATCCTTATTATTATTATATAGGTAGATTGTGCGTAATCGAACGACTTAGGCTAGAAAAGGTAACTGAGTAAAATGAAAATTGCGATGGAACAAGATAGCGTACATATCTGAAAAATTAGTCGAAATACTAAAAGTGCCTCAAGAGATTTTTCGAATAACATCAGCTGGGTCTGGTAAAATAAACACTAGAAGAAATCTCCTTTGTGTGAGAGATAGTTGCGTTTTTCACAAAAACGCTAGTGACTGGTTTTCAGGCTCAGACTTTTAAATTTGTTTCTCCCTCCTCCCTAGAGGATTGATCCAACCATTTCATCTTGTGAGAAACTCGCTTCGTTTGAGTCAATATAAAAAGAAATAAGAATGAAAGGAATAAGCGAATGTGCTAAAGTAAGACCGAAAAATAAGAATGAATGAAAGATGAAGCTATGTACCGAGAAAAAATAAATTATCGAAGAATGAAGATTATGAAGCCAAAATGAAATCGATAAAAAATGAAGTTTAACGAATGAAAAGGCGAAAGAAAAGGAAAGCATTGTAAAAGGTGACAAGTAACTTTGACTAAATAGAAAAAAGAGAAATGTGTTCTACGAAAGAAAAAAGAAAAAAAAATAACGATAAAAGAAAAAGGAAGCAAAAATTGAATAATTAGCGATGATGAAAAACGAAAAAGTAACAAAACTGAAATTTCAAAAATAATGTGTAGAAGAAAAATCTCTAAAATTACAGGATTATTTTCCGTTCATTTTTATTTTTGTTTTATTACTCTCTGTTTTGTTTTATTACTCTCTATTTTTATTTTTGTTTTATTACTCTCTCTCTCTCTCTCTCTCTCTCTCTCTCTCTCTCTCTCTCTCTCTGTGTTAATAAAATAAAAATGCTCATCCCAAATTGATTGGATTTCTTTTTTGAACACGCATCGCATTTTCGGTGAAAAACTGATGGCCAAATTGAACTGCGTCAACATTTGTTTTTAGAACAAAATTTGTTAGAAAATATTTATAAAGAACGCGAAAGCTTAACTAAATCAGTATCCTAATGTTATCTGGTGTATTTAACTTTTAACGTCTATGCTGTACCCCACGAAAATGTCGATACAAAGCAAAGATGAACATGAATCAAACAAGAGATTGTAAAGAGAACGGCGTCGGCGTCTTTAACAATTCGATTGACTGAGACAGAGGCAACGGGAATTCTTCTTATGGCGATTTGAATTGCATTCGTTTGCATGTGTCAGTGGAAATTGTTCCCACATTGCAGTTGTTGCTTCACGAAAATACAACAGACGAGAATTTTGAAGCGTACATTTTTACCACTGGCTTTGTTTTTTGTTTTGTTTTGTTTTTCTTTTTTTTTTCTTTTTTCTTATTTTTTCATTTGGTTATTTAATAATAGAATCTTTGTTGTATTAACTGTCTACTTCAGTATTTTAAGTTATAAGAATTTTTATTATAATTATCATAATTTCTATTATTATTATTATTATTATTATTATTATTATTATTATTATTATTGATATCTGCTTTCTTTAATCTCATCGTCAATTTCTACTTCAGCCTATTCACCGTCGTTTATTTTGCATAAGTTTTATTGACCTCGGCTTTTTCTTCATCATCATCATCATCATCAACATCATCATTATTTTCTACTTCTTCATCCTATTCACACTCTTCTTCTAGCGGAACCCGTGGAATTTTCCAGGGAAGGATAATTATGATTTCCTGGAAAAATTTTACTTTGTCATACTACAAATGATAGTAATTTTTTTTTTTTTTAATTGTATCACCCCGAGCAAGGCGGTAACGCCACTGATGTGCAGGGGGCTACGTAATAGTGAAAAGATCGGAAAAGAGAAAGCCGGAAACCATATCCTAAACAGGGAACAAGGGATGAGCCTCTTAACCTGTTCAATAGACATGGGTGGAGTGTGAACCGGGCGATAGATAGATCTATCTTCTCCAATTGAAAAAAAAAAAAACATGGCAATGGATTACTAAGTTTTAACTTAGTAAAAGTCCAGTCAAGAGATATCTGCTAAAATCAAGAATTAAATTAAAGAAAACCAATTAAACATGAAAAGCTTAAAATTTAAAATTAGGCAGAAAAAAAAGCAAAAAAAAAGCCTTACTTTAAGAATATTTCAAACAAAACAGAACTCCAACATGACACGAGTGTCTGAATTTTGGTCACACCAAGATGGCCAATGGGAGTCAAATTAATGTCTTCAAACATAACAGAATAACGATAACACAGAGTGTAATTTTATTAAAATATCTATAAAAGTAATGTCGCTGACACGTCATTTAAGTCAATTTATAAAATTCAAACTTACCTTTATCTGATTTTAATCAAGTAATAATTGCTTACTGCCAGAAATTTACAATGAAAAAACATTTTAACTCCGGTAGCCCTTTTTTATCTGTGTTATAGGGATGACGAAAGATATGACAACTGGAAATTATTAAGAACGATAAAAGGGTGTCAGCCAAATGAGCCAAAATTTCAATTAGGTTAAAACAAAATTTTCAAATTTTAATTAATTTTTTTTTGTTTTTAACTAAATTTTAAAACTTAAAAGTTAACTAAATATTTTCAGAAATTTCGTTATTAGCTCGCAGGATACAACAAACCCACTTATTTTTACTATATTGTACAGTACATATACATACATACAATTACTGCTACGACCACCAGCTTAAGCTGCTACTGCTACGGTAATGCTATAGGCTCTCCCCTCCTACTCTCTCACTCTTTACTACCCTTCCGGCAAAATTGAGAGAAAGGCTGAGGAGAGTAGCAGTTATAGATTTTAAAAAGATAGAGGGAAGGAAAAGCTCGTGTATAGAGTAAGTGTGTTATCTTTCTTCAGTGACGGAGGAACTAAGTAACTAACAAGCAAAATTATTATATGATTATTTACTTTAATCTTTTCCCTCTTCTTAATCCTCACCTTCTTCATCAAATTTTATCCTATAAACATCAATGTTAACTATTATTCTAACAAAATTCAACTCTATCGCGTTTATGATTGCATATGAATAAAATAATTCCGGTCATTCTGAACTAATCCATTTCCTATTTTTACTTTATCTTATTTTCTGGGGTGGGGGAATATTGACCCCCACTTTTAAATCAGCCGTCTTATCACCTTAAAATTTCAATAGAATTTGATGTAATCTCATATAGAAAAAAATAGTCCAACTGAATTTATTCAAAATTTCTCAGCACTAAATAAAATGTTTCATTTTAAGATTTTCTCGTCGACACCAGTATGTGCTTTAAAAATACTAGAATCCTGCTGAAGAATTCTCTACTCAACCAATGTCCTCTGTGCTTTTCCCCAAATATATGGTGTATCGATCAGTCAAACGTGATACACGCCTGGGCGGTCATGTCTCCAAAGATTTTCCCCGCAGTAGTTTACCCTTGCGTTACGCGGTAAACTGGTTGCCAACCAAGGCTATAGAACTCAATCTGTTCTGCTGTTTAACCCATAGCTGTAAGGAGAAGAGACGGATTCCAAGGGTATTTGTGGGTAAACGAGTGCATTGAATTTGAACTCGGCTCTTTCTCCTTCATCCGTCTTGTGAGTATCAGATTCTCCGAGCCCTTCTTCCTCAATACGTCTCCTAGAAACCCATCCTCTTCAAAACATCGTATTCTGAATACTCTTCTGTAAAACCACATTTCGTTTGTTTCATGTCTTTTTTTTAGTTTGATGATATTGTCCAGGATGTGCGTTGTGGTACAGTGGATATCGGCTGGGAACGAGAAACCGGGGAGCCGAGTTCGAATTTCAGGTGAATCCATTGTATTTACTTACGCGCAAATACCCTTGGGAAAGGTATTAATCCGTCTCTTCCTTCCAGTTATGGGTTAAATAGCAGGACAGATTGGGTTCTATAGCCTTGGTCGGCAATCAGTCTACCGCAGAATGTAATGGCAACCTACTGCGGGATAATCTTCTGCCCAGTCAGTCATGTCGCTTTAGAGACATGATCGCCCAAGCGTTTATCACGTATGGCACCTAAACTGACTGATATTGTCTATCATATAGAAGTACATATATCACATAACAGTTCAGTATCCTCTTCTTTGTTTTCAACTAAATGTTCCTGTCTTTCAGTATTCTGCCTTGCTTTTAGAATGGGTCCTAGGCCATTCCAGTCGATTTTCGGATCTCAGTGTCGCACTTTTCATCCTCTGTTAGTGTAGTGTAGTGGTGCGTGTTCCTTGAACATCGGGAGTCATCAGTGTAGCGTAGTAAAGAGCTGGTTAATGTTTCTTTGATTCGACCTTGTGTCAGACTTAACCGAAAACCCCCTACACCTTACAAGTTTTATGCAGAATAATATTCATCAGAAGGTTTTTCATCATCCTTATCAGAAGGTTGGTTGTCAGTTGGAATGTGTGGATTAGTGTAAAAGAGCGGAATAATAAAGTATACATTTTTCATGTTAAAATAGAAATTTATTAAAAGGGGGAATAACAAGAATTCGTAGAAATTAATTTTCACTGAGAAAGTTATGGTATCAAAATATTCTAGTAGTAATTGTTGAAATAGATAAGGAGAAAGAGGACAATATCCGAGTCGTTTGAAGTTGAAAGTTCCATTTTAGTGTTGTCTTTCTCGCTACTTCCATCTGACTGACTTGACTGACGTTGATGAAGTCCTTCTATTGTAATCTAGATATTTTGGTACTTACACGCGAAGTCCTTTTGGTCTTGCAAGTCTCTCCCATTCATCAAAAATCATTTTAACACCTACTTGCGAAATCTGGTTTCGACTTTTTCGTTAAGCAAATGGTCAATCCTTTATCTGTTTGGGAAAAATCAGGATTTCACACGTCGTTGTGAATTTTTGTAAAAGTGAAGAAGTGTAATTTTAATTAATTTCTTATCCGCCATATTAGAACACTTCCAGGTATTTAAGTTTTAGTACCTGTCTAATTTTAGTTTGCTCGACATGTAAATGGCATTTTGGAGTTCTTTTTTTGCTGATGACCATGCATTCAGTTTTCTTTTAGTTTATGTTTAGTCCTTTATCGGTATCCTTTGTTAACATCTGTAGGAGGTCTTGTAGTTTCCTTTCTTTGTCTTCTGCTTTTTCTTCATGTGCCGTATTCCATCAGGACGTAGGCGATCATTGACTTCCACTTGGCTCTGTCTTTTGTTGCTCTCAATATTTTCCTCTCAGTATCCCTTCCAGACCCACTCGGCTATTCATTCATCTTCATGTGCCGTGGCCCTTTAGGATGTAGGCGATCATAGACTTTCACTTGGCCCTGTCTTTTATCGCTTTCAATATTCTTACTCTTGGTACCTCTCCCAAACCACGCTCTGACATCCATTTGCTCAAGCCTGTCAATTATTTCTCGCATTGCTTCACCCTGTATGTCCTTCCCTCTATCCATTCTGTGAGTATTAAATTCTCCAGGATCTCCTTCCTCATTACGTGTCTCAGGAACCTCATTTGTCTCTTCATAAGGTTTGCATCCTCTCCAACACATCGTCGTTGATCACGGATCCGTCCATGGTATCCTCAGTATCCTTCTGTAAAATTACATTTCTGCTGCCTCAATCTTCTCCTTCATCCTTGATGAGATCGTCCACCATTCACTCCCATACAGAAGGACAGATATCACGTAGCAATCCAGCACACTTTTCTGTGTTTCCAATGAGATTTTTCTGTCTCTCAATAATTTGGTTAGCTTTTGAATTGCGTCCTTGGCCATGTCAATATGTCCGGCAGCCAGGCCTCTGATTGGGAGGTTGTGAGGTGCATGGAACCACCTCTTAATTGCTGTTGTTCCCAGGTCCACCCTGATTCGGAATGTTAGCACCTGTTAGGTCCCAGCTATGGGCAAATAGTTAACTGGGGTCAAAACAACTATTAAAGTATAAAAATATACTTTTATAGAAATATATACGCTTTTTAAGGAAGAATATTACCAAGAGTATATTTTTAAGGAAAAAATATTACCTGGAATATATTTTTGAATACAAAACTGGAAGACATTATCAGTTTTCTAAAATAAAAAAAATATTTTAAAAAATTAAAACATTTTTTTAAAAATTTGACTAAACCTTTACACTATAACTGAACTTAAAAATACCTTAAAACTCCGCTGTTTTGCCATTAAATAACCCACAGAGGTGTTGATATACCATTAAGCAAAACTCAAACAAACAAATGCTAATATGTCTTTAGATCTCAATGTTGCACTTTCCATCCTCTGTCAGAACATTTTCTTAGGTATTTAAATTTCTTTACTTGTTTTATTTTAATTTTTCTGGCTTGTAGTTGGCATTTTAGGGTCTTCTTTTTTGCTGATGACCATACATTGTTTTTTGAAGTTTATTCTCTGTTCTTTCTTCTTGCTTTCTTTTGTTACCTTCTGTAGGGGGTCCTACATTTTGTTATCAGTGTCT
Organism: Ascarosepion bandense; assembly: GCA_037127315.1. Taxonomy (NCBI): domain Eukaryota; kingdom Metazoa; phylum Mollusca; class Cephalopoda; order Sepiida; family Sepiidae; genus Ascarosepion; species Ascarosepion bandense. Next base: position 2,704,920 of record JBBBDQ010001775.1, read on the forward strand.
ACAGGGGTGTGCACTACAATCCAGAAAAAACCTATGCTGAAAGAAAAATTGTTCATTCAGAATGACAAGTATTTACATGACAAATTACTTTATAACATTGTTGTCCGATCTCTCCTCTAACACATTATTCAATCCCACCCACTTCACCTTCAATCACAGCCTCCACAAGAGGCTGAAACCTCCTACAGGCGTTGGTCACCTGCTCTCTGGACAAGTTGGCCACGGTCTCGATGATGGCACTCCTCAGGGAGTCAACAGTATTGTGTGCATGTTTGTTGAAATGTCTCTCAAGTATGCCCCATATAATTCAGGTCTGGTCTAGAGCTTCTTTGACCAGAACGTCCAGATTCTCGTCACACCAAGACTGGATCAAATTGAACGCATGAGCAGGAGCTCCGTCCTGTTGGATGTGCCATGACTTCCCTGCAGCTACCTAAACAATCCACAGTTGTACAACATTCTTTATGACATCCAGGTAAACTTCCTTCGTGACGGTCTGACCTTTGACAAAGAAATAGGGAGTTGTGTTTTTTTCTGAGAAGTCAGGAACTCACCCCAGCTTCACCAGACCTTTTGAAAGTCTAGGCAACGTCGTACACAGTCGATTTTAGGAAATTAAAAATCTCTACAATCTCTTTGGGAGTGCATCCTCAACGTAGGGTCGCAATAATTGCAGTACGGTGCTCGAGTTCACTGGATATTTTGTTTAAATTGTTCTTAATTCAACAGATTGTTTACACACAAATCTAAAACAAGAAAAAAAAAGATATATATAATATGGTTTTCATTTTATGTTAAGTTAGTCCGGATTGTAGCACACACCCCTGTACTATCGGCACTGTTTCATCTGCGTATCCTACATTGTTGATATTGTGGCCGTCAATGACGAATTTTGGTAAAAATTTTATTTTTCTCGGAATTGTTTCACTCTATAAGTTGAATTGATCCGGTAAGGAAATAGATTCTTGTCATACGCCCCTTTCTATTTTTGTATAATTACTGAATTCACTTCCTATCTGGACGCAAGCGGTTTGCTGTCAGTATGGATTCATGATTACCCTAACTTCTTTTCCTAAAATGTCGAGGTTGTCGATCATTTCTATAAAGTCTTTGTTACGTACTTTGTCAAATGCCTTTGCGTAGTCTGTAAATCACAGATAAAAGGTCCTTCTTCATTTGTATTGCTCTTTCAGATAGAATTCTGAATATGAATATCGAATTCCTTGTTCTGGTATCTTTAACAAAGCCATACTGTTCTTGTCCTATCTCTAGACTGATTCTGCTGGGAGCTCTGTTCATCAGAATCCGATGATGTTTTGTTATGTGGCTTATTAAACTGGTTGTTCAGTGGAGTTCAACATTCTTTTGCGCCTTGTTTTTTAAATAGTGCTATGAAAATTGATATGCTTAGGTCTTCCGCTATACTATCGCTGTTGTAGATTTCGTTTATTATTTCTGTGAGCCTGTCTACGCCAATGTATTCTAAGGATATGGACATCTCTATTAGAATCTCGTTGGGTCCTGTTGCTTTGTTTCTGTTCAATTTGGCCATTGCTAATCTCACTTCGGTTTTTAATATTTCTGATCCATCCGTATTTTTATGTAGTGTTGCTTGCTCTCTGTTGTGGAAGAAATCACCAATATACTCATCCAATCTCTGAAGATTGTTTTTCATTTGCTAGTATAAGTGAACCGTTCTTTGCTTTTATACATCCTGTTGCTGAGCAAATGTTTTTTCCGTTACTTTCTTTATTTTTTTAATGAATATCATAATTATTTGCTCAGTATCTCTGCTTCGGCCCATTTGTCGTTAAGTCATCTTTCTTTCGCCTGTCTGTATTTGCGTCTTATTTCCTTGCGTAGTTTCTTGTATTCCGTTCCCTATCTTGGCATTGTTTTCTGTCTCTCTTGTATTATTTCAAGAATCTCTTCAGTGAGACACTCGTCCTTCTTCTGACGTGCATTTTCCTTTGGGATGATATCACTGATGTCACTAGACATGTCATTTTTAGTGCGTCCCATTTTGAGCTTCTGTTTCCAAATTGTCCGTCGTGTTTTCGTTTTCACGCTCTCCGTATACATTTTCTGCAGGTTCGGGACATTCACGAGTCTATAGAACTGCAGTCTTCACTTTGAGTTAGATTTCTTTAATCTCCTTAGTTTTATCCTTAGTTTGCATACAACTGGTAGATGGTCACTTGTTTATAGTAAGATAAATTAATTCTTAATTTCTCCTCCTGGATTTCTCTATGTCCATCGTCTTCTTGGGTGTTTTTGGAATCAGGTCTTGTTTATTATCTGGTCATTCGCTGTGCATCACTAGACCCAATTCTCATCACGGTCATTGCGGTGTCTTAGTCCGAAATTGCCGACAGTTTCACCCTCTCTTCCTTGGCACACTTTAGCATTCAGATCACCCATGATAATTCTGATCTCTTGCGATTTGCACTGTGCCTTTCCATAATTGAGCATGGAGTAGAAGGATTCTAGTTCTTCTTCTGTACGTTTTTTTTTTTTTTTTTTTTTTTTTTTGTCGATGCATATATCACTATTAGTGATATATTGAGAGCTCCCCTTTCAGTTTAACTACTAGAATTCATTATCTGGTCGTATCCAATAACGCATTTCCTTGTGTCTTTATCCAGTATAAATAACATAACCTTCAACAAAAGAAAAAATAAATTTCAAATACACCTGGACCGAGTCATCTCAAAAATAAAATCCTCGGATAAACTATTAGTAAAGTCAGACAAAACCGAAAAATTCTACTCAATATCATCAGCCAAATACACAGCTCTAATAAAAAAAAAACTTAACAAAAAATTATAAAAAGACGAACAACAACAAATTAGATATAGTCACAAGATAGATACAACGAGCAAAAAAATCACAGATAAACTAAAAATAAGTGAAAAAGTAAGCAAACTCCACACTAAGGAAGCATACATCACATTAAAAGACCACAAAACAGACTTCCAGATAAACGAGAATAATAAACCCAACGAGACCAGAAATTGGAAAAATCAGCAAAAAGATCATCGAACGAATAAATGAACAGATAAAATAAAAACACGGATCACTCCATTGGTCAAACACCACTGACATCATAAATTGGTTCAACAACATCAAAGAAAAAAACAACTGTTCTTTGATCCAATCTGACATAGTGAATTACTACCCATCAATCACTAAGGACCTCTTTACCTTAGCACTAGAATTTGCCACACACTACACAGACCTAACAAAGGAGGAATATAATATCATAATGGCGGCCAAGACATCTGTTCTTATCCCTAACCAAGAGTAATGGATAAAAAACAACGCTGTAAACCAATTTGACATCACAATGGGTGCGCTGGACTCCGCAGAGTCCTCTGATCTCATCGGGTTATTTACTCTGTACAATCTCACCGCTCACCAAGACATTAACACACAGGACATAGGGCTATATAGAGATGACGGTCTAATGATAGTAAAAAAACTCCACACACTTTAAACAGACAAAATCAGAAAACCAATACATAGAGAATTCAAAGTTTTAAACCTAAAAGTTATAGTCAACACAAATTTAAAAGTAGCAAACATCCTCGATATCACACTAGATTTAGTCAACAACAATTACAAACCATACATAAAACCCAATGAATACCCACTATACATCCATCCAAAAGTCAAACCACCCCCCTAGTATTATCAAACATATACCCTCCTCCATAGAACATAGAATCAGCCAAACCTCGTCCAACAAAGAAATATTCAACAAACACAAAGCTCTCTACAACACGTCATTAAAAAAAAGCGGCTACAGAAACAAAGACATCCAATACATAACAAACAACAACCCCAACAAGAAAAGTAGAAACAGAAAAATCATTTGGTACACACCTCCTTTCAACCAAACGATCAACACCAAACTAGGACAGAAGTTCCTGAACTCAATTAAAAAACATTTCCCGACAAATAACCCCAACAACAATACACTTAAACTTAGCTGCACAAACAACCTAGAAAAAATCATAACTAACCATAACAAATATATCCTTAATCAACACGTAAACCAAAATAAAACCGGCAACCAAAACACAACCAAACCCAACAACGAAAACATGTGTAATTGTAGAAAACCCTAGCAACTGCCCACTACAAAATAAATGCAAAACAAACTCAATAATCTATCAACGCAACATAACATCCATCGAAAATCCAACTATAAATAAAGTGTATATAGGATCAACTAAGAATACTTTTAAGCAGCGCTGGTACTTGCATCTAACCTCATTTAAAAACAGCTTATACCGAAACCAAACATCCCTTTCCACATACTTTTGGAAGCTAAAGGATTCAGAACAGAAACCCAAAGTAAAATGGAAAATCCTAGAAAAGACTAGAACTTGCAACTCACTTAATGACATCTGCCCTTTATGTCTAAGTGAAAAACTACACATTCTTCTGTACCCTAACAGCAACGATTTATTAAACCGTAGAGACGAATTAGCAGTAATATGCAAACATCGCAAATATTTCTCGTTAAAATTTAAGTAAACAAAAAAACACTCCAACCAGAACCCCTCAAAAAAAAAAAAAAATACACACAACCAACGCTATAAATAAACAGAAAAAGAAAACAAACCGTATACAATACAAACAAAAATAATGCAGTTGCAGCAGAATAGTAGATAAATAAATATATGTTATATTTATAAAATATGTTTTATAAAGGATAGATTTCATAAAAGAAATATATTTCTTAAATATTATAAAATATTATATTTTATGATATTATAAAATAGTTTAAATATTATAGAATATTATAAAATATTTTGTTATGAAAGATATATTTTATAAAAAATATATTTTATAAAAAACAAAAAAATAAAAATAAAAAACCAAAAAAGCACACACCTCAATACAAAATAACATAAATTAAATTAAGAAGAAACCAACCCCAAAACAAAACACCTACCAACCCCTAAACCAAATAACAACACGCAAGGCGCCAGCAGCCTCCACCCTTAATTAATAGATTAATAGATTAACCTATCCTGAACTAAGCCATAAACAAACACTTAACCCTAAGATCTTAAAAATGTCAACAGAACTCAAAATGCAAACCAACCACCCTAACACCCAAAAAAAAAACAAATCCAGCACAAATAAACTGGCTTTTCAACTAGATAATTGTCATTTCTAAAAAAACACCTGAGGATGAACCCAACAACATAATGGGCTGGCATCGAAACATGAAAATCTTTGTGTAGTGATACTATGAATTTATAAAAGCATTGTAACAACCATTACAGTATAACGCTCTACATTTGTATTGAGCACTCTTTATAAAAGTAAATGCATGAACGAAAGGTTAATAAACCTATGAGTTCAACAACTTAATTACAATATATATATATATATATATATATATATATAATGTCTGTCTGTGTTTGTGTGTCGCCATTCTAACGAACTCCAATTCTCCGAAACAATTAATCCGATTTGAACCAAAATTCGGTCACTTATCGATCATGATCTGAACCTTTGATGAACGCAAAAAAAATTTCGAATTGGTACGGCAAAAATCACAGAAACGCTTAAAATTTACGAACTCTTCTCCTCCGAGACGCCTTATGCGAATTCAACCGAAATCGGGTAACTTGAAGGTCAATGTCCGCTCCTTTTATGTACACAAATTTTTTTCAAATAAGTGTGGAGATTCGTCAAAAATCAACGACAAACATAATTTCGGGTGGGCTTTTGCGCACTTTTATGCATTTCTCCAAGACGCTTCACTCAAACTCAACCAAAATCGAGTCACTGGTAGATCCAGGTCTGATGCCTTGACATGCGAACAAAAATGTCAATTGACATATGAGGTGCGACAAAAAGTCATGGAAAAATTTTGCTTTTTGCGATCGTTTATTTCTCCGAAACGCTCAGTTGTATTCCAATAAAAGACGGGTCTTTTTTGTCACTTATATCTTATATGCCATAACAATTTCATGTTTTCTACAAGGTGTTAACCCCACCAACGTTGCATGGACAATGCATCCACTTCTGCATTACAACATCATCGCATCATAATACAAGCTCCCGTAACACCCGCCCCCGCTCTTCCAAGTGTACATAATTCACCCCCGTTTATTGGCAAAATTGACATGAATCCCATTTTACAAATACAACAAAGCCCAATACTGACCTTGCATTTTTTTTTAACTTACCTGTCACGGCAACCTCATACTGGAGCATTTGTATAAGCACTTGACCTTGCCATTTCAACGTAACTAAAAAAAAATACCCTAGCAACGCCGGACTCTACAGCTATATATAGGGAGAAAGTTTTTCTGTTTTTATTTTTCTGTTCTTTTTTTTTTTTTCTTGTTTTGCTGAAGTAAATGTCTATTCACATCGCAAAGGTCAAACTCTATCGCCGAGGGCCCCAAAAGTGAATTGCTGAATAGCTTATTCATAATTTTAATCCCGATTTATAGTATTTTGAAATTGGAAAAATATAATAAATTTGTTATAAACAACCCGTGTCGGTTGATTTTTTTTTTAAAAAAATATTATTTGGAGATTATATATAAGCAAGTCTTCTAAAAAAATTATAGAAAACTGATAGAAAATATATACGTCGGTGTGTCTGTTCGAAAACATCATTTAATCAATAACATTCGATTCTTTGTATTTCCTGTACGCCATTATCAACTGATACTTCGGGGGGGTATTGACTGTTTTGTTGCTGTCTGTTGAAATCCCAAGATTTGCAAAAGGAAAGAATTTCCAGAATGTTTACGGAAAAGAAAGCAATGCTCTTTTGCTCAAGGCAAGAAATCGAAAAGCTATTCGATAAAAAAACTCGAAAACAATGAACAAAATCTGCAAAGAAAATAACGTTTTCGAAATTAAATCAAATTATAATGCTGTGTACTTGATGACCCAGAGGAGAGCAGACACGGCTTAATGTTAAATTACCCTTACGTCCTTCTTCTTCTTCTTCTTCTTCTTCTTCTTCTATGTGCCCTGTCCCTTCAGGACGTAGGCGATCATGGTTCTCCACGTCTCCCTATTCCTTGTGGCTCTTGTTACACCTCGCAACCCCCGTTCCGTCATCCACCTGATCAGGCCCTGCATATATATTATCCGCTGCCTTCCTCTGTCTATTTCTTTCTATTTGGCCAGTTAGTATCAGGTTCTCCAAGCTTTCCTTTCTTATTGAATGTTCCAGGAACGTCAACTATCTCTTCCTGATGCTCAGTATTAATTTCCCTTTTGTTTCCACTCTTTCCGACATCTAATCGTTGCTTGCATGCTCAGTCCACGATATTCGCAGCATCCTTCTGTAGAACCACATTTCCGCTGTGTTAGGGCACCGCTCCTATTTGACTACAAATGGACTGTTCCCATTGCTATATATAGCAATGGTGGATTCTCTACAGGGGAGTCGTAGAGAGTCACTTGAGAGTCTCTAATGAGTTACTGAAGAGTCAGTGCGAGTCAGTGAAGAGTTAGTCACACTTCCGGTGACGTACCAGAAGTAATCACGTATACACACGTCTTACGACGGATTGGACTCTTGTATCTTTCTATTGTAAATATTACTAATCACTTCTGTACATACTAACCGTCTTTCCGCGGAATAGAACTTATATTCTGATTCTGTTGTTGAGTTATTCATTTATACTTGGCGACACAACACGCTGCTTCCAGTTTTGTCCTCATTTTCGAGGATATTGTCCAGTATTCACTGCCGTATTGAAGAACTGACATCACATAGTAATCCAGCACTCTTTTCTTTCTTTCTGCCAATTCGCCTTCGGATCTCTGTGTCGCACTTTCCATCTCCTGTTAAAACACTCCTTCTACGTTTTATAATTATTATTAATATTATTATTATATTATTATTCTTTCTTAAAACGATCGTCACGCCCTACCAAGACCTCACAAATTTGATCACATGGAAAGACATATCTATGAATCTGTTTGATTTCAACCATAAAAAGAAATAGAGTAGGTGATAATGTGATAATACCGAGCAAGAGAGGGACCGGATGTTTGCCCTCAGAGGCCCAGATAGCAAATAACCAAAATGGTCGTTGCGCATCTGGGTTTCACGCAGATGTTCCGGTAGAAAACCCAAAATAAGTAAATAACAAATTCCTTTTATGGACCCTTTTCGCGAGCCGACGGGAATTTTTTTGTATCGCCCAATGGGAAGCCCAGAATTAAATTCGGATGTTAATTCCCAAATGACTTGTTTGGATCCCTGAAAACAAAATAAAAGAACGACACAAGAAAATAATCACCAGTTGAGAAAATACGAGCATAATTCACACGTCCCTCGACATACGTCAAGCGATCGTATTACGTTGCCTCTTCTTTCTCTCTCATCTTCTTCACTATTCATTGAGCTACTTAATAACTGACAGGGACCCGAAGGACCGAGCTGAGACTTCAAAGACACTCCTAACAAACACTCACACATACATACGCACAAACTATTTTCAGCAATTGCTGCTATGAACATTTTTAACGACCTTTGTACCAACCAAAAGGCACTACATTTATTTGTAAAAAATCTTAATTGATATATATATATATATATATATATATATATATATATAAATGTTGTTTCTATACGCAATTTGATTTTCTTGTTTTATACCCCTCTTATAATGGGCTGTCTACTAACAAGGCTAAATTCAATTAATCTATTTCAACACACAAATACAGTTCACTATGACGGATGACACACTATAACACTCTTACGTCTGCTTCAATGAAATGAAAAACCTTGACAGTTTTTAATCTCGTCATTTTTATCCTCTTGTTGTTTTTAGTAATGACCTGCATTCGTATTTATTTTTTATATTGCAAAATTCCGTTTTGATCGCACGGAAAAGACATATCAGAGAGGCTGTTTAGTTTCAATGAAAAAAAAAGAATATAGAAGTGACAACGAGAAATGAAAACCTTGTCAATTTTGAAATAATAAAAATGTACTCTCTTTTTTAATGACCTGAATTTATTGTTTTGTGTTATGTCGCCGAGTATAAATGAATAACTCAACATCAGAATCAGAATATAAGTTCTATTCCGCGGAAAGACGGTTAGTATGTACAGAAGTGATTAGTAATATTTACAATAGAAAGATACAAGAGTACAATCCGTTGTAAGACGTGTGTATATGTGATTACTTCCGGTACGCCACCGGAAGTGTGACTAACTCTTCACTGACTCGCACTGACTCTTCAGTAACTCATTAGAGACTCTCAAGTGACTCTCTACGATACCCCTGTAGAGAATCCACCATTGCTATATATAGCAATGGGAACAGTCCATTTGTAGTCAAATAGGAGCGGCGCCCTAACATTTTGATTGCAATATTTTGTTAAGGTTGTTAAGCTCAAATAATTAACGCTGCTCTAAAAGAAATTCCATGAGTAATTTTTAGTCGTGGGGCTCTCAATAAACTCATGATACAACATAAAATTGAATTCCATGGGTATTTTGTAGTCGTGAAACACTCAATAAATTTATGATACACCATAAAATTAAAATTAAAATGGGAAACCATGAAATCTACACGGGTAATAATAGTATTTTGATTTTTTTTCTTTTTTTTTTTTTTTTTTTTTTTTTTGCAAATCACAACCAGAAACTGCAAGAGAAGTTTTTAGAATCAACAGATGTAAAACAGATGTAAAAAGATGAGGTGCCAAGTAGTCATAAAAAATATAATTATGTTCATTACTTGGAGAGAAATCTATGCAAAATGTGAAAAATGTGAAAATCTATGCAAAATGTGAAAAGCACGCATCAGTCTCTTTTTGTTTTTTGCGTTTCACATATTTTAGGGCTGATTATTATTATTATTATGTCATTTTTCATCATATTTCGATTTCTGCTTTGGTCTCACTACCAACCAACTCTGCGGGGAGACCTAAGGCAGGTAGTGGCGTGTTGTTATGGCTCCATTTCATGTTTTTCTATCTTCCCTATCATCCCCAGCATTACATAGATAAAGTTTTCCTTAGTGTGTGGGCTGTACTTAATAAGACAATTTTTTGTATATCTCTTAAGCTGGGGTTTCCAGGGATTCTTTCAATGTGTTGTTTTGTTCCATTTTTTATCATTCCAAGTGCACCTACTATCACTGGCACAACTCTTGTTTTCAATTTCCACATTTTTTCTATTTCAATTTCCAGGTCTTTATATTTTGACAGTTTTTCAAATTCCTTGATTGCTATGTTACAATCCGCTGGACAAGCCATATCAATTAATAGACAAGTTTTCTTCTGGTTTTTAACAATAATGTCTGGCCTGTTTGCTTCAATTTTTCTGTCTGTGTAGATGGTGTAATCCCATAGAATGGTTACATCTTCTATTTCTGTAACCGGTGCTGGGTGATGTTCATACCAGTGTTTGTTTACAGCTTTTCCATAATGTTTGCACATTGCCCAATGTAAATATTGCCCAACTCTATCGTGGCGATTTTTATATTCGTCTGGGGCAAGCACAGAACAGCCTGAGATTAGGTGGTCTATTGTTTCTTGGTGTTTATCACAAAACCTGCATTTTGGATCCATATTATTATGCATAATATTTGTCTGAAAGTTTCTCGTGAAAAGACTTTGGTCTTGTGCTGCAAGTATAAATCCTTCAGTTTCAGACTTTAATCCAGATGCACGTAACCATCGATGAGTATTAACTTTGTCAACATTGGATTTATTGGCACGTACTGGATATTGGCCATGCAGAGGTTTGTCTTGCCAGCGCTGTTTCATCTTTTCAAGAGCTTTATCTTTGGCTTTCATTTTCATATTTTTTGCCGCAATAGTTGGTTCTTGGCTTCTGTTTTGTTTTTCTACAGAATCTACTAACTGCAAATCTTGTTTGTATTTACTGCCTTCTTTTATTATTATTATTATTATTGTCAGCATCATTTTACCTTTTTTGATTTGTGTAATATGAGTTATCAACGAGTGGCTTCATGTGACAAAGATTTTTCATTAGGAGAATATATATTTCCCTCCGGTTACACTGACAGACAGAGAGAGAGCGAGAGAGACAATAGCGAGTCAACTCAGTTAATCTCTTTACGTCTAGTTATTAAATCTCTTGCCACGTGTTTACTCTTTAACAGAACCTTTTTATTATTTATTTATCTTTTGTGTATTTTGACGGCAGAGTTACACTCCTTTTATAATGCTGACGGTAAAATTATCACAAAGTAGGGCAATAATTTTTCGAGTTTATTCTTCAAATATGAGTTCAGATCAGACCGATTTCAAATACTCTATTCTGTATGCATTCTAAAAAAAAAGCTCTTGAGAAACGGAAGTAGCAAGAAATTTTTATCCGGTATATCGAAATGCTAGGAAGGTTGGGTCACTGTGTTAGGCCATGAAGCTTTTTTCCCGCCTGAATCCATCTTGCGCATATACAAATCAACCATCCGTCCGTGCATGAAATACTGTGTTCATATCTGGCCAGGCGCCCCTGCTGCTCGTCTCAGTGTTTTCGACAGGCTCCAAATAAAAACCTTTAATATGATCGGTCCAGACTTGGCAGCTTGACTCTAGCCACTTTCTCACCGGTGGGATGAGGCTTCTATCTGTCTACTCTACAAATATTTTTCATGATTTCTGCTCTGACGAACTTAAGTCACTGGTGACCCCTCCACAAGAATTTGCTCGTGCAACCAGACTGGCAACAAGGTCCCATCGTTTTATAGTTAAATCAACCAAATGCAGGCAAAATTTCTACTCCATCAGCTTCTTTTCACGCAATTAAACGGACATGCCTCCCAGAACTACCATACGAACGCGGGTGTCCCTCAAGGCTCTATCCTAGGTCGAGCTTGGAAAGGACCTCCAATTCGTAGTGGACTGGGGTAAGAAATGGCTCGTAAATTTTATTGCTTCTAAAACGAAGCTACTATCAATTAATTATCATAGACAATCGCACCTATCTCCTATTAGCATGGACCAGGCTTGCCTCCCAGAGTAAAACACTACGCCTCCTTGGTCTCACACTCTCAGCGGACCTCAAGTGGAATGACTATATCGAATCCATTGCTAAATCCGCTGCTATGAAAGTCGGTTCTCTGTGCAGGGCCCGGAAGTTTTTTCCGTCTGAATCTATCCTGCACATTTATAAATCTACCATCCGCCCGTGCATTGAATACTGTTGCCATATCTGGTCGGGTGCCCCTGCTATTCTCCTTGGGCTTCTAGTCAAGGTACAGAGGAGGGTCTGTAATTTGATCGATACCGACTTAGCAAACCGCCTGCAGTCTCTCTCTCACCGGCGCGACGTAGCTTCCCTGTGTCTCTTCTATAAATACTTGCACGGCTTCTGCTCCGATGAACTTAGATCACTGGTGCCCCCTAGGTTCGAATTTGCACGAGATACTAGATTAGCAACTAGATCCCACCCTTTTACAGTGAAACCGATAAAATGCAACCGCAACTTCTACTCCAACAGTTTCTTTTCTCGCACTTCCTGACTGTGGAATTCTCTTCCACATGACTGCTTCCCCGACGGCTACAATCTCCAGGAGTTTAAATGTAAGGTCAATAGACACCTCCTAACAAACTAACTTCCATTCTTTCAAACACTCTTCCCACCCACCCAACTATCTATCACCCACTTCTGACATTTCCTATATCTAACCACTCTTCCTATTTACCTCCCCCTATGTAGTCCCAAGCGCAATAGTGGCAGTGGAATGCCTTGCTTGGGGTGAAATGATAAAAAAAAAAAAAATTCCCGCCTGTATACTTGCTTTCCTGACAGCTACAATCTCCAGGAATTTAAATGCAATGTCAATTCCCATCTCTTATCCACTTGACTTTAGTCCTTTCTACATCACCTCGTGCATCTTGTTATTTTCCTTTCTCTCTACCTTCGCAACTGTGTTCCCATCCTTCTCATACCCTTTCTCTGACACTCCATGTAACTGGTTCCTCTTTCTCCTCACTCTCCTCCGGCCTAAAGCTTAAACTCCCGTATGTAGCCCCACTGCGCATCAGTAGCGGTACCGCCTTGCTTCAGGTGATTAAAAAAATGTAACTTTGTGTTAAGAATGATTGTAAGAAAAAATCCATTGTTTGCATGTTTGAACACTTAAAGTAACATTTCCATTTCCTTAAGTGGATATAGACGTTGATTAGTTACTGTAACCCAAAGAGTTGTGAGTTCAATACCAGGCTACAGCTGTGGAGAACAAGTAACTTACAGGGTTAGAGGGAGATAACCTAAACGAAGCAAAAAGGTTGAAGATGATATTTCCCAGTGAGTGTAACAAAGGAGTCTGTTCGAAATTTCTAGCACCTGAAGAAAGCCGAAGCGTACAACAGCCGAAACGCCGAATAATGTAAATACTGTATTTCCATACATATGACGAATATTTCATGCCAATTCCATTGCCGAAAAAACTGGAATCTTTGCAAAAGATTTGCAGGGGGGAAAAGTATTTGTTAACTGTAAATATGTTCTTAAACAATAATGCGCGCCCACATATAGGCGAGGTGAATCAGGTAAAATTAATGTAATAAATATGGAAGTTTGACCTCATACTTCTTACTCTTCAAACCTTGCTCCATCTGACTGTCATCTTTTTAGAACATTTCATTGTTTTCAGAGAGAACACTGTTGATAAATTGTGAAGACGTTAAAACTGATTATGTTCGTTTCGTTGTATCGAATCCTAAAGAATGTCTCGTTTGTCGCGATCTCATATTTTGCAAATAAATGAGATTTAGTTCACAATGATAGTAAACATCATTATCTTTATTAAATCTGTAAATTTGGACGAAAGAAACTTTTCTGTTTTATTTTCAAATGAGGCAGGTTTGTTTAACTTGAAGTCATTCACTTTTATGAATACAAAGTTGGGCTGAGTCCTGGGTATGACAGTAAACTGCATCCAGCAGCATGGCCTCTGATTGGGAGGTTGTGAGAAGCATGGAACCACCTCTTAATTGTTGTTGTTCCCAGGTCCACCCTGACCCGGAGTGGTAGCACCTGTTAGGGTCCCAGCTATGGGTAAATAGTTGTCCCTCAAACCGGTGTCAAAATGCTATGAAAGTATTTATCAACAAAAGTTTTTTGAATGAAAAATATTACTAATAAAACTTTTTTGAATGAAAAATGTTACTAATAAAACTTTTTTGAATGAAAAATATTACTAATAAAACTTTTTTGAATGAAAAATATTACCAACAAAACGTCTTTTTAATGAAAAATGTCACCAACAAAACTTTTTTGGAATCAAAAAAACGTTACCAACAAAACTTTTTTGGAATCAAAAAAACGTTACCAACAAAACTTTTTTGGAATCAAAAAAACGTTACCAACAAAACTTTTTTGGAATCAAAAAAACGTTACCAACAAAACTTTTTTGGAATCAAAAAAACGTTACCAACAAAACTTTTTTGGAATCAAAAAAACGTTACCAACAAAACTTTTTTGGAATCAAAAAAACGTTACCAACAAAACTTTTTTGGAATCAAAAAAACGTTACCAACAAAACTTTTTTGGAATCAAAAAAACGTTACCAACAAAACTTTTTTGGAATCAAAAAAACGTTACCAACAAAACTTTTTTGGAATCAAAAAAACGTTACCAACAAAACTTTTTTGGAATCAAAAAAACGTTACCAACAAAACTTTTTTGGAATCAAAAAAACGTTACCAACAAAACTTTTTTGGAATCAAAAAAACGTTACCAACAAAACTTTTTGGAATCAAAAAAACGTTACCAACAAAACTTTTTTGGAATCAAAAAAACGTTACCAACAAAACTTTTTTGGAATCAAAAAAACGTTACCAACAAAACTTTTTTGGAATCAAAAAAACGTTACCAACAAAACTTTTTGGAATCAAAAAAACGTTACCAACAAAACTTTTTTGGAATCAAAAAAACGTTACCAACAAAACTTTTTTGGAATCAAAAAAACGTTACCAACAAAACTTTTTTGGAATCAAAAAAACGTTACCAACAAAACTTTTTTGGAATCAAAAAAACGTTACCAACAAAACTTTTTTGGAATCAAAAAAACGTTACCAACAAAACTTTTTTGGAATCAAAAAAACGTTACCAACAAAACTTTTTTGGAATCAAAAAAACGTTACCAACAAAACTTTTTTGGAATCAAAAAAACGTTACCAACAAAACTTTTTTGGAATCAAAAAAACGTTACCAACAAAACTTTTTTGGAATCAAAAAAACGTTACCAACAAAACTTTTTTGGAATCAAAAAAACGTTACCAACAAAACTTTTTTGGAATCAAAAAAACGTTACCAACAAAACTTTTTTGGAATCAAAAAAACGTTACCAACAAAACTTTTTTGGAATCAAAAAAACGTTACCAACAAAACTTTTTTGGAATCAAAAAAACGTTACCAACAAAACTTTTTTGGAATCAAAAAAACGTTACCAACAAAACTTTTTTGGAATCAAAAAAACGTTACCAACAAAACTTTTTTGGAATCAAAAAAACGTTACCAACAAAACTTTTTTGGAATCAAAAAACGTTACCAACAAAACTTTTTTGGAATCAAAAAAACGTTACCAACAAAACTTTTTTGGAATCAAAAAAACGTTACCAACAAAACTTTTTTGGAATCAAAAAAACGTTACCAACAAAACTTTTTTGGAATCAAAAAAACGTTACCAACAAAACTTTTTTGGAATCAAAAAAACGTTACCAACAAAACTTTTTTGGAATCAAAAAAACGTTACCAACAAAACTTTTTTGGAATCAAAAAAACGTTACCAACAAAACTTTTTTGGAATCAAAAAAACGTTACCAACAAAACTTTTTTGGAATCAAAAAAACGTTACCAACAAAACTTTTTTGGAATCAAAAAAACGTTACCAACAAAACTTTTTTGGAATCAAAAAAACGTTACCAACAAAACTTTTTTATAATGAAAATATTGATTTAAAACAAAAATACGTCTCCGGCCTTAAATGACCATTTAGATGTTGATAGGCCGTTTAACAGGAACAAACCAATCCAAACCAAAGTTGTGCTAACATGTATTATTTCTTTATTTTCGGAAACGTTCCGATTGCTCTAACGACTACTAGCACGACTTTTACTTTCAGTTTTCATAATTTCTTCAGTTCTCTGACGAAACCCATATATTCACACTATTTACATTGTTCGGACTATTGTTCTCATCTTTATTGCCATGTAAACATGTCAGTAAGCATGAGGACAATAATCCGAACAATGTAAATACTACCGCATCTCAGAAATATATCGACAAATGCCCAGATATTTATCCTACATTTTGCTTTCTTTCTAATTTTTCTCCGATACCCTGGAAAATAGAAATCCACTTGCGCATATATCACGTTATTTTTTGTCGTCTTGTTCATGAGAATTATAACCGGTCAGAGTAGTAAATAGTAAACACTTTAAATATCTCAGCATTTGAATGAGTTATATATCAAATTTAGTATAGGAGAAAGGGAAATTGAATATTATATTCAGAAAATTACAGAAATAATAAATGAAATTTATAATAGTGGTCTAGTACCAGACGACCTACGCAAGTCGATTTTCATAACACTGCCTAAGAAGCCAGGTGCAAACGAATGCGAACTAAACCGAACCATCAGCTTAATGAGTCATATCACTAAACTGATCGTCCGAATCCTGATGAATAGAGCGAGAAGCAGAATCAGGCCAGAGATACGACAAGAACAGTGCGGTTTCGTCAAAGACACTGGAACAAGGAACGCCATATTTATGATTAGGATGCTCTCCGAAAGGGAATTACAAATGAAAAAGGACGTGTACCTATGTTTTATCGATTATGCAAAGGCGTTCTACAAATACGCCACAAAGAGTTGATGGAAATGCTCGGCGGCCTCAACATATTTGGGAAATACATTAGGGTAATTAAGAATCTCTACTGGCAGCAAATTGCCTGCATACGGACAGGTAACAAATTCAGCAGATATAGAAAGGGGTGTAAGACAAGGATGCGTCTTTTCACCGAATCTGTTCAACTTGTACTGCGAGACTATTTTGAGGACCCTAGATGTTATGCCATGATTTGTAATCGGAGGCAACAATTTGAATAACATATAGTACGCAGATGATACAGTGCTGATAGCAGGCACGGAAAGGAAACTACAAGAGCTCTTACAGAAGGTATCTGAAGAGAGTGACAAAAAAGAATTAAAAATAAACTGCAAAAAAACCGGGTGCATGGTCATCAGCAATAAGAGCAACCCAAAATGCCAAATGCAGTTGGGGGATATTAAAATCAAGCATGTCCAAAATTTTAAATACCTGGGAAGAGTTCTGACGGAAGACGGAAAATGGGACACAGAGATCCGAAGGCGAATTGGCATGGGGAAGGACCCGTTCCAGAAGCTGAGCGAGGTATTAAGAGATACAAAATTTTCACTAGAAACAAAAAAGAGATTACTAGATTGCTATGTGATGTCAGTTCTTCAGTATGGCAGTGAATGCTGGACAATATCATCAAAGATTAAGGAAAAACTTAAAGCAACTGAAAGGATGCTGTGGATGTCGTGGACCGAGCATGTGAGTAATGATGAGGTTTTTGAAAGGATGGAAACGAAAAGGAAATGAATACTGAGCATCAGGAAGAGACAACTGAAGTTCCTGGGACATGCAACGAGGAAGAAGGGCTTGGAGAACCTGATACTAACAGGCCAGATAGAGAGAAAAAGAGTCAGAGGAAAGCATCGGATAACATATTTGAATGACCTGAGTAGGTGGATGGCAGAACGGGGGTTGCGTGCTGTTAGAGGCGAAAGTGTGCTAAGAGCCACCTGGAATAGGGAGTCGTGGAAGGCCATGTTCGCCTATGTACTGAAAGGACAAGACACATAGAAAAAGAAGTTCATGAGAATTATATCCGGTCAGCGTAGTAAATAGTAATCACTTCAAATATCTCAGCATTTGAATCAGTTATATATCAAATTTACTCTAGTAGAACGGGAAATTGAACATATTATGGGCTGCACTACAGATAGTTTCAGCCAACACTCCGAATTACTACAAACAACTGTACCAAATGACAAACATTGAGGACTTTAAAAACGGCAAGCGTTAAAACGGCTACTATATAAAACACAAAGGCAAAATAATAATATATTCTGGATGTCAACATTTATTCGTCCTAATTTATTTAGTTAGGGCATTTTGCTTCGCTATGGTTACTATTCCCCACAATTTAACAATTGTGGTTCATGCTGGCATTCAATACCCGCCATGCAACGCACATTGTAGAGAACCACTTTCATTAATTTTGTATTATATTGGGGTGATGATTAGCCTACAGTAGGTTGCCTTTACTTTCAATGATGTAGAACCCAATCTGTTCTGTTATTTAACCCATAACTGGAGAGAAGAGACGAATACATTTCCCAAGGATATTTCCGCGTAAGTGAATGCCAGGAACTCGACGGGAATTTCTCGTTTCAAGCCGATATCCACTGCACCACAACGCTTCTTAACCAGGTGGAAGAAACCAAGGTGGAACCAGGTGGAAGAAACCAAGGAGATTCAGTCAAATCTTCCGAGCAACCAACAGCAGTGCTTCTACCCCTCTTGGAAGAGTTCAATATAAAATACGCAGATGACATTGTGATGATGGCACATACAGAAAGAAGACCTCCTAGACAAAGTAGTAAAGGAGAGCGGGAAGAAAGGACTAACTATAATCTGAAAGAAGACAGAAAATGTGGTTGTCAGCAAGAAACAAAATTCAAGATATGAACTGTACATTGTAAATGTCAACATGAAACGGGAAAAGATGTTTAAATATCTGGGAATTGTTTCAACAGAAGATGACAAATACGACACCGAAACCCGAAAACGCTGTGAAATTGCAAAATAGACCATCTTCCACATTTTGCTCAAAGTATCAAAAAGGAAAATATGTCTCCTAAAAAAATAAGCAAAGTCCTCATCTTTATTGCCATATTTACGACATTTTGGCTGTTGTACGCTTCGGCCTTCTTCAGGTTCTAGGAATTTTTAACTGAACCTTTTATTTCGATCAATGGGGAATATAATTCTCATTACATGTGCGATACAACTTATGGATGTCATGTAGTTGAAAACATGGCAATAAAGACGAAAATAACAGTCCAAATTCCGTAAATAATGTAAATACTACCTCATCTCAGAAGTACAGACAAATACCAAACGGTGACTTGTGTAACAATGAAGCCTAGAAAATTGCCTCACAGATTGGATGAATTAAAAAACAACAACAATCTGGTTCTACAGAAGGATGCTGAGAATACCATGCATGGAGTGTGTAAATAACAGGGAATTTTAAGGGAAATCGAAACAGAACGATCACTTATACTTAGAATCAGAAAAAGACAGTGATATTTCTTGTACAAATGATGAGTAAAGAAGGTTTCAAAATTTGACACTCACAAAACATCGAAAGCTAAAGTGACAGAGAGAAACGGTGGGTAGCTTACTTAACTAGCTTTTGTGAATTGACTACAGAAAGAAGGATAAAGGTAATAGTATTATGACAAACATAGTTACAATGAATAGGAGAAGGTGGAGAGCCATGATCACTCATCACCTAAAAAACTTAGCTAGATTCATGTTTGCACAAATATCAGTGGAGGTGACAAATTTCCCAGGGGTTGACGCAAACATGACATTTTTTTTTACACACTTTCTGGGCTAATTTGTTGCAGTCATTTATATGATTGATTGGCTTGTCCCAAGATGTGCATTTACAATACACTCGTGTCCGATTTATATTGGTCTGTTTAGAGGAAATTTTATGGCGTTGATTTGGAGTAGATTCATTGCTGCCTTTTCCTTCTTCTTTATCCTCATCTTCTTCACTTTCTACTTCTCCATTCAATTCAACATCCTCATCTTCTTCTTCTTCTCATTACTATTATTATTAGCCTCTGCCTTTTCCTTCTACTTTATCCTCATCTTCTTCATTTTCTACTTCTCCATCCAATTCAACATCATCATCAACCTCATTTTTCCATTATTATTATTATTATTATTATTATTATTATTATTCCCTTCTGGTTTTACTTTTTATCCTCATCTTCTTCATATCATACATATCCATCTTATTCAGCATCTTCTTCTATTTGTTATTATTATTAGCTTCTGCCTTTTCTATCTTCTTTATCCTCATCATCTTCATTTTCTGTTTCTCCATCCTATTCAGCATCCTCTTCTCTTTACTATTATTATTAGCCTCTGTCTTTTCCTTCTTCTTTATCCGCATCTTCCTCATTTTCTACTTATCCATCCTATTCACCATCCTCTTCTTCTTCTTCTTCTTCTCATTACTATTATTATTATTAGCCTCTGCCTTTTCCTTCTTCTGTATCCTCATCTTCCTCATTTTCTACTTCTCCATCCTATTCACCATCCTCTTCTTCTTCTCATTACTATTATTATTATTAGCCTCTGCCTTTTCCTTCTTCTTTATCCTCATCTTCTTCATTTTCTACTTCTCCATCCTATTCACCATCCTCTTCTTCTTCTCATTACTATTATTATTATTAGTCTCTGCCTTTTCCTTCTTCTTTATCCTCATCTTCTTCATTTTCTACTTCTCCATCCTATTCACCATCCTCTTCTTCTTCTTCTTCTTCTTCTCATTACTATTATTATTATTAGCCTCTGTCTTTTCCTTCTTCTTTATCCTCATCTTCCTCATTTTCTACTTCTCCATCCTATTCACCATCCTCTTGTTCTTCTTCTTCTTCTTCTCATTACTATTATTATTATTAGCCTCTGCCTTTTCCTTCTTCTTTATCCTCATCTTCATTTTCTACTTCTCCATCCTATTCACCATCCTCTTCTTCTTCTTCTTCTTCTTCTCATTACTATTATTATTATTAGCCTCTGCCTTTTCCTTCTTCTTTATCCTCATCTTCATTTTCTACTTCTCCATCCTATTCACCATCCTCTTCTTCTTCTTCTCATTACTATTATTATTATTATTATTATTAGTCTCTGCCTTTTCCTTCTTCTTTATCCTCATCTTCTTCATTTTCTACTTCTCCATCCTATTCACCATCCTCTTCTTCTTCTTCTCATTAATATTATTATTATTAGCCTCTGTCTTTTCCTTCTTCTTTATCCTCATCTTCCTCATTTTCTACTTCTCCATCCTATTCACCATCCTCTTCTTCTTCTCATTACTGTTATTATTATTAGCCTCTGCCTTTTCCTTCTTCATTTTCTACTTCTCCATCCTATTCACAACCCTCTTTTTCTTCTTCTCATTACTATTCTCAGTGTTCTTGACAGGCTCCAGATGAGAATCTCTAATGTGATTGGTCCCGACTTGGCAACTCGTTTTCAGCCACTTTCTCGTCGTCAAGATGTGGCTTCCTTCTGTCTCTTTTATATTTTTATGGCTTCTGCTCTTACGAACTTGGGTCACTGGTGCCTCTTTCACAAGTACATCAACTCTAATGCCGATTTTTCTTACATATCTGACTCATAAACAATCATTTTTGGATCGTTGATCCAACCCATTTGCT
Source organism: Ascarosepion bandense (assembly GCA_037127315.1). Classification (NCBI taxonomy): domain Eukaryota; kingdom Metazoa; phylum Mollusca; class Cephalopoda; order Sepiida; family Sepiidae; genus Ascarosepion; species Ascarosepion bandense. Next base: position 2,726,461 of record JBBBDQ010001775.1, read on the forward strand.
TCTAGAACGGAGTTATTTGATGCTATTATTTGTGGAATAGACAAACCTTCTTCAAGTAGGCCAGCATAGTCCCTACGTTTATCTTCTTCAAAAGAAAACTAGTCATGTCTTAAAATCGTTGACTTGTCGGGGCAACATCTTCTTATCTACTCCTTTCATAAAATTGTTGGTGTATAGGGGCAAAGTCTTTTTGACTGTTCATGTCATAAAATCCGTGATATATCGAGGCAAAGTCATTACAATCGGTTAGAATATATTTTGACAGTTCATGCCTTCTGACATGATGTGCATTCAGACAGATGTTCAAAATTGTTTTTCTCTTTTAGGAAAAATGAGTGGTTGCTATGGGTGCGTCCTATTGTTTTATTTATTTTTTATTTTTTTAGCACGCCCCGAAACATTAAAGATTGACATTATGTAGTTTATTTTTTATAAAGGTCAATTTTCAATTTGAATTTCTGTAAAGAGGAATTATCATTGTCGACATGCCAACTATTGTCTTCATCATTTTTTTTTGTTTTTGTTAAGACAACGTTTCGTCTGTTGAAACCTTACTGTTCTCTCTTTCTTTGTTAATGGCTCCCATATCGTATTTATTTCCATGCTAGGCCTACTAAGGAGATCCTCACAGCCTATAATTTTATTTCATTTCACAGAGGTTGATAACTACGCTTTCCCATCAATATACTCTCAGCTCTGATGGAGCTGAGCTTAGAGATATTAAGAGAAAAAATATTGAGAGCAACAACAGATAGAGCCAAGTGGAAGTTCATGATCGCCTACGTCCTGAAAGAACACGGCACATGAAGAATTCAAGAGGTCTTTTGCTTTTTAGACAATATTCTTGCGTTTTTAAATATCTTTGTATACAGTACTTTGATAATTGAATATTAGTAGCGGTTATGTATTTCTTTTCATTTAGGCTTGGTGTACGTAATATATTATTTGATTCGTTAGGGTTATTTAATATATTTTGTGGGGAACATTCTGAATCTGATGACGCTGGGGAGAAAATTTGGAACCTGATCCAAATTTTCATACATTTTAGTTAAGTTTTATTGCCATCATCAGTGGAATTTTTAAAGTTCAAATATATTTTAATGAGGGGTCGATAAGAAAGGAAAAGAAACAAAAGGGGCGGGGCCCTGTTCGAAAATGTTTGACGACCTCTAGTCTATGCTAACAATAGTCACTATCTACAAAAAGGAGTGGCGCTTGTGTTGGAAGCTCGGACCTGGAGAAGGTAACATTACCACATGAAGATGGCAAATGTAGAAGTCAAATAACTTACCTTCCAACATGGCTGTCTCCTTTTGTCTCCCTGTAGGAAGGTGAACATTCAAGAGTGTGAGACTCACCTTCCTGATGTTTCCAACTAGCGTCCAGTTGGCAGACAAAAATAAACAGGGTTGTAACTGAATACATGTCCCTATGTGGCCCAAAGACAAATATTGGATATTGTGATGAATATTTATGGAGTTCAATGTACACGCTGAAATTATCAGCCAATCTCTTCTTACGGAATAGACTTGCTTGTAACAGAATGGAATCTCCCAGGTTTGAAACCACCTACCAATTTGCTCTGGTGGTTTTTTGATCAGTCAGACCCAACTTCTATTCTGGTTGAGTACTGGCTGGTTCTTCCACAAGATCTTTACAGCAAACTGTCTGAAGGTTACAGGATTAGATAATTCGGATATTTCCCACCTGTTGCAATAGCAAAATAGTACAGGTGGGACAACCTGATGGCACAATGCACAGAACTTCTGTCGATTTTCCTTAAGATATCACAACGTTTTTTATTTTTATTTTTCCGTTATAGTGCCCTCCTACGAGGAATGGACTCTTCCTCTTACTATATATAATTACTTGCATGACTTCCAGCAAGCACTCAAGTACGCAGTTAACGACAGCTAAAAGGACGCAGTTAAAGCCAACTACTAGTCAGGCAATGAGCAGCGTAACTGCACCGTTAGGACTTACTTATTTTTATTTACTAAATTACTAGCACTTTGTACATATGTTCTTGTTATACTGATACACTGTTTTGAACCTACCTCCTGCGTTCCGTGTCTTAATTCCGACCAAATCCGTCACTACAACTTTGCGGCGAAGTTTCGCCACAACTCCACAACAAATTGACGACGAACATCCACAACATTTTCAGTTTAGAAAACTGCTTATACTATCGTATAATTTTTTTTACGTTTTGATAAATTCTTAGGGGGTCAAAGCAGAGTCGATAAATAAATTCTGATGATTTACGACTACAACTGTTTTCAACAAAATGCCAATACCCTGGTTACTACTCATGAAACACAACCTCCTCTATTAATGATATTAACCAGTTCAATAAAAAATTATTCATTTTTAATGAGTTTATTCTTACATATGTTAATGACTAGCTTAAAAACAGCTCCGATTTTTAAACTAGCTCCTGCGGAGGGTTAATTCAGCCTAAACCTAAAGGGACCTCTAGTCTAACTTAGAAAACAGCAATTATAATTTTTTAAGAAACAACTTTGAATTCCTCAATTAATTCTATGGGACTTCAAAAGTTCAATTTAACTCTGGATAGGGATGTAAGTCTAATTTCGACCAAAAGACTGATTTGAGCCAAAGTTCTAATTCCAACCGAACATGAGTTCATGACATCACAAACTCCGTGGGTGTTCAATTGATTTGAGTTTATCAGATAAAAACTCTGCGGAATTGGAAAACCTCGCTCCTTAACTCCAATTACTTGGCATTTTGAAGAAATAAAATTTATTTTTTCAATTCAGAAAGTTTTGGAGATATTTTTAAACTAAATTTAATTTTTTTTTTCAATTCACTAAATTTTCCCCCTTTTTTTTTTTTCAGTTATTTTCAAATTTCAATTTTTAATATTTCCATCTAACCAGACACAAATCCCAATGCTGAATATTCGAGCACCATATGAAGGCATATTTACAATCATGGGATCATTCTGATTCTAAAAAGTTACATTTATGTAGAGCAAGTGTGTTCCGAGTTAGAGGGATTTCAGACACACAGACGGACAAACAGAATTGGACGTTTATTTATTTATTTAGATAGATAGATAGATAGATAGATAGATAGAGGATAAAATATACAAGATAGATTTAAATTTTTAACTGTTTCTTCGTCATCCGGACATAAATCCCAATGTTGGATGTTCAAGCACTAGATGATGTGTAAATTTTTAATAACCAACAATCAAGGAAAAATTAAAATAATTTCTATGCTTAAATTAAAAAAATAAATAACGACTATTCCCTTTTTTTGTGTGTGTGCATTTCTGGGGTCCGCTGAGGGATCAAATATTCAATAAAGTGGGTCTGCACGATATCTGAAAATACCAATTCAATTCACTCTACTGAAATTCCAAACTTTAACTTTGATTCCGGTTATAAGAAAGATTTGGCCAGAAATACGAATTCAGGCCGAAAATTGATTTCTTCAAATCACAAACTCCGTTGAACTTCAAGACATCACAAAACCCCCAAACTTTAATTCCGATTCCTTGGCATTTTGAAGAAATAAGATTAACTTCCTCAATTCACAAAGTTTTGCGAATATTTTAAACTGAATTAAAAAAAAAATAAAAATAAAATTCACAAAGTATTTTTTGTTACTTTAAGCTAAATATAAATTAAAAACTTTTATAATCTTTCTTTTTTTTTCTAGTTAAAATTTAAATTTCTAATCTAGATATAAATCCCAATACTGGTTGTTGAAGCACCAGATGTGAAAGGCAGATTTTCAAGAACCAACAATCAAGGAAAAATGTAGAATAATTTCTACGCTTAAATAAAAATAATGACTATTTATGAGGGATCAAGGATTCAAGATAACGATATTCTAAAAATTTGGGGGTACCAAAAAAAAAGGGAAGTAGATGTGGCACAAGGCCGAAAGTATTGAGCCCCTAGTGAGAATCGAACTCACTCCTCACTAGTAATTTATACAGCGAAACAAGCTTAGTACTCAAGATAAATGTCTCAGAAATGTTATATCTGATCAACCTTGAGTACTGAACGCTCTTTTTAATGTTTTGTAAATAAGTGTGAGGTTTGATTTTATATATATATATATATATATATATATATATATATATATATACACACAACGAAAGAGACCACCTGTGAAGAATGCAAGTTAATCAAAAAGATGAACAACAAAAAAAATTATTTTTTTAGTTTTCATGATTTGGAGTTTACCTAGAGACGAGAAAAATCCACAAAGGTGTAAACACAAAAAGAGAAAATTGAAGTGTCAGTTGATGACCGGAAGACAGAAGACTGTGATAAACGAAAGAAATGGATGGAACAGATTAACTTCAGTAAAGGAGGGAGGCAGGGAATTGCTTTGTGCTTGGGTGTTGTAAATTGTTCATTAGACCGGAGGCTGTCTCTCTATATACGCATGCGCGTCTATGCTCATTTACTTAAGCCCTTTGTTAAGAGACAGATTTTCTTGTTGAAATATTCTCCGTAACAAACTTGTTTTTAAGTGAGTTTCTGTCTGTTAATTCATTCCTTTGTGTATGTCTAACAGTCTCCTTTCTTTCCCTTATTTATTTATTTATTTGTTCGAGTGTTTACTTGTGGTTTATTTTAATGATTTTTTCTTTCTGTTTATCTCTCCTTTTTCATTCTCTTTCTTTTTGTGCCGTGTCCTTTCAGGACATAGGCGATCATGGATCTCTACTTACCACTTTCCCTTGTCGCTTTTAATACTGTCCTCTTGATATTTTTCCAAAACTCTGGTCGGCCATCCATTTGCACAAAACCATCAAATACGTCTTTCCTCTGTTTCTCTTTCCCTTTATCCGTCCCGTGAGTATTAGATTCTCCAAGCCCTCCTTCCCCATTCAGTGCCATACGTGAAACACGCTTGGGCGATTATGTCTCGAAAGAGACATGACTGACTGGGCAGAAGATTATCCCGCAGTAGGTTGGCATTGCTTTCTGCAGTAGACTGGTTGCCGACCAAGGCTATAGAACCCAATCTGTCCTGTTATTTAACCCATAACTGGAGGGAAGAGACGGACTAATACCTTTCCCAAGGGTATTTGCGCGCAAGTGAATGCAATGAATTCAACTGGAATTCGAACTCGGTTCCCCGATTTCTCGTTCCAAGCCGATATCATCTGCACCACACTGCACATCAGTACGTGTCCCAAAAACCTCAGGTGTCTCTTCCTGATGTCAATTATTAGTTTCATTTTCGTTTGCATCCACTCCAAAACCTTTTTTAGGCACATCGACGTGATGCAATGGTTAGAAAGCTTGTCTGGCTAGAATCATTACAATTAAGCAGTGAGTTCGATCCGCATTGGGTGCTCCATACCTTCGACTTTGTTCCACATCTAAGGTGTGCTTAGAAAATTTCCTCTCCAAAACCTTGTCGTTGCTTATTTGTTCAGTTCATGGTATCCTTAGAATCATTCTTTAGAACCCTATTTCAGTTCCTTCGAGTCTCTTCTTCATATTTGAGGAGAGATTGTCCAGTATTCAATATCCTATAGGAGAACAAATATAACAATCAAGCACTTTTTTTTTGTTTCCAACGAAAGTTTTCCTTATATTAATACTCCCCTTAGTTTTTGAAATGCATCTTTTTTTTAGTTGGCTTAGTTTATCTCAAGTTTTTGGCAGCGAATCTCGACCTTCGATTTAAAAATATTTCATATTTCATATTTCAACAAATTATAATTAGTATGTAGGTAAGATCAACGTTAATATTTAAGGTTTTTTTTATTAATGTATTAGTGTTAGGGCGTCGCTCCTATTTGACTACAAATGGACTGTTCCCATTGCTATATACAGCAATGGTGGATTCTCTGCAGGAGAGTCGGTGGAGAGTCAGTAGACTGACGACTCTACGACACTCTCAGCACTCTGGCTTCGGGTAGAGGGCGCTCTCTGCTTCCGAGCAGAGAGCAATAACTCAGTCGTGGTTCCGCCGAAGGGTAGAACCACGACTGGGGAAAAATAGACAGATATTTTTTGGCCCAGCTATATGGCCGGGAATACCCACTATAAAATGACCATGTGTCACATCCAGCCTACGTGGGAAGGCTAGTAAATACAGTCGGTGGAGAGTCACTAGACTGACGACTCTACGACACTCTCAGCACTCTGGCTTCGGGTAGAGGGCGCTCTCTGCTTCCGAGCAGAGAGCAATAACCCAGTCGTGGTTCCGCCGAAGGGTAGAGACACGACTGGGCAAAAATAGACAGATATTTTTTTGGCTGGGTCATATAGCCCGGAAATCCCAGATATAAACTGACCATGTGTCATATGTTGCCCTTACTGGGAGGGACAGCTAAATAATGAGTTGTAGAGAGTCACTTGAGAGTCTTTAAAAGTCAGTGAAAAGTTAGTCACACTTCCGGTGGCGTACCGGAAGTAATCACGTATACACACGTCTTACGACGGATTAGACTCTTGTATATTTCTATTGTAAATATTACTAATCACTTCTGTACCTACTAACCGTCTTTCCGCGGAATACAACTTATATTCTGATTCTGTTGTTGAGTTATTCATATATATTTGGCGACATAACAATTAGTACAATACAACTGTGAAATTATTGTTGACTATGTCCACCACAGTTTATTGCTACAGAATACAGCGCAGTACGTAATCTGTTCAATGAAACAACGTCAAAGATTAACATTCACAAGTCAGACACTCTACTGAATCGGATTAGATCGAGAATACTCAGGAAAATATGGCCGCCTTTTATACACGTCGCATTGAATATTTTGAGTCTTCTGATTGGTTAACCCTTCTATTGATGAACTATAAAATGAGTCAGTCTATTGCTGGCTCATCAGTATACACAGCTACCCAAGAAATCTCTAACAATTACTGCGCTAATTCCAATATACTTCGTGTTCTTTTGATAAGAAATAAACTCTATTCACGTTTTACATAATAATTTTCATGTTGTACTAGAAACTCCCTGACAATTACAATCTTAGTCTCTTCAAGTTAAGTATTAACCGAGAAGTCAAAGGAATTTTATTGGATGAACAAGCGGTATAAGAAAATGTCCGTTCATAAACAATCTAAAATAACCTAGATCTAAACTTATTTATAAATGGAACTTTCTCTGTGTGTGTGTGTGTATGTGTGTCTGTTACCTATAGACTCCGAAACGGCTGAACCGATTTTCTTGAAAATTTACACAGTTGTACTATAAGCGTCTGCGAGTGTTCTTAGCTAGGTTTTGTGTCGAAGTATCCCCGATAAATGTCGATAATCGAAAAAATCGGGTTATAGAAGGAGTGGTCCGATTTTAATCAAATTTGATACACACATAGACAAAGACATAAGAACGATATTCAGAAGTTTCAAGGTTGCAGTTCTTACAATGGTGCAGAAAATCGATAATATACACACCCGATCAAAAATTTAAGACCACTTAAAAATCTTTAAAAAGAAATTTGTTTTTACAGATAGATTTTAAACTTCTTCCAATTAAGGTTACCAATACTATAATGTAAAAGTTTATGGAAACAAAAAGCTACATTCCAAACATTTTATTTAGAAATTTACATTTTTATAAAATGAGACGATTTACACATGATCAAAATTATAAGACCAGAGACAAAAATTCTACAAAATTGTACAAAAAGTGTATGAAAATATTCAACAACCAAATTTAATAATGAAATCTACCTCCACTGCTTTTGATGACTTCAAAAATTCTGTCGGGCATGCTTGAAATAAGCGTTTCCATTAAGGTGCGGGGGATGTTGCCCCAGCTTCTGAAGATGGCTTCACAAAGTTCATTTGTTGAATATTGTTTGCCATTTCGATCCATCCCCAAACATTTTCAATTGGGTTCAAGTCCGGTGAGCATGCAGGATGTCGCAAGAGATGGACCCATTTTCTTGTAGAAAGGTCAACGTCCGTCTTGCAACATGGATTGCAGCATTATCCTGTCGGAATAACCATCCATACCCACACAAACGATGGCCCTCCGTCATCAAAGATGCTTTTTGTATCATGTTAACACAACCAGCCGCTCTCTGACGACCCTGCATCACCTGGAGCTCCATCGTCCCTCTGGAAGAAAAGGCACCCCATACCATTAAGGACCCTCCACCACTATGACGTGCGGAGAAAATTTCAAGAGGCATGTTTTTGTTATACCAATATCGTTGGAAGCCATCAGGACCATCGAGATGGAATTTTTTTCTCATCAGAAAACAGGACTTTCTTCCACTTCTCAACGTACCATGTTTGGTATTCACGACCAAACTTTAAGCGGTCCAACTTGTGACGTGGAAGCAGCCGAGGAATTTGTTTAAGCTTTTTATTTACCATACCTTTTTGTCTTAAGTGTCGTCTGATGGTTACGGGACTGCAATCAGCATCTGTGACTGCCTTAATATGACTAGAAGAAAGTCCCCCGTCTTTCATAACAACACGTCTTATTCTCCTACTCAATGCAGGAGAAATTTTTGGGGGCCTACCAGAGGATTTTGCTTTTCCATAATTCTCACTGTTCTTTAGAAAGTTGCAAATCACAGTTTTACTGCGATTTACCTTAGCTGCGATCGCCCACTGTGACAAACCTTGCTTATGGAATTCTAGAATTCGAGAACGCTCAACTTTGGTAAGTTTGCTTGCTTTAGGCATGGTAACACCTTTACGCAGTGATTGCTAATCTCTAACTGAACTAAAAACATTGGAATTACCATAGATCTAACAATTTATACTCCCCTGGTCTTATAATTTTGATCATGTGTAAATCGCCTCATTTTATAAAAATGTAAATTTCTAAATAAAATGTTTGGAATGTAGCTTTTTGCTTCCATAACCTTTTAGATTGTAGTATTGGTAACCTTAAGTGGGAGGAGTATAAAATCTATCCATAAAAAAAAATTTTTTTAAAGATTTTTAAGTGGTCTTAAATTTTTGATCAGGAGTGTATATAAAAAAGGCAAGATATTTGTGTGTGTGTCTGTTTATCTGCCTGTATGTCTGTATTTTTTTCAGCACTTTTATTTCAGTTTTTTGCTTCGGGTTTGACTCTAAGTAGGTATAATTGTAGTTCTTAGTCTCAGCCATGATACCATTTACTCAGAGTACTTATTTAGCCTTCAAAATTCACTTTACGACGAAAAAACTTATTTTATATCGATACCAGGAAATCAAAATTTGACTTAGATGCATTCATTTTTCTTTCAGTCTACGGTTTCGCTTTAACTGGAAACAACTATTACTTTTTAGTCTTTCGTGCCAACGTCCAAAGAGTCTGAGCTCCAGGACAATGGATTAGTTTTAAAGCTTTCATTACACCCGAGCAACGCCGGGCTATAATGCTAGTAAACCATAAGCGAAAAACGACGGCTGTTATTCACCGAGAGATTTTTCTGATTGGTCACGTCATTCAGAGGGAGGGAAGAACACTAGCATAGATTCTAAGTCCTTAAAGTAGATTTTTGCTAACTACTTTTTTGGTAATTTCTCTTCGGCAGACCGCACACAAAAGACGAACCCCTTTTTCGTGATAGCTAATGATTATTTCTTTCACTACAAAGTCACAAAGACGCAGGCTGTTTTTTGAAGTAAAAGAGAATGAGAAAATTTTAGTGGGTGAAATTGAATAAGGAAGAAGGGTTTAATAATCCTGAAGATGACGATTAAAGTTGCATTTAAATTTTTAATGATTTTAATTATCTAGAGATATGGTGAGATCTAGATTGCAATTTAGTAGTACGGTTACATTCATGTTATCGAGGCATCAGGGGAAAAATCAGGACTGTTGCCAAGTTTTAAAAAAAGACAGAGGGTGGTCACTTTACATCGGTAAGAAAGTAACTGAAGCCGAGATGCCTGGTCAAGATCAATTATATTACAGATCCTTCTTTAAATTTGTCAAGAATCGTTAGATTACAGCAGTAACATCTGACCAGAGATGACAACAGTACCCAATGCACGGACGAATGGTAGATTTATAAATACCCCGGAAGTATTCTAAAGAGAAAAAAGAATTCCGGAACGATGCTCTGAACCAACTTTCCTTGCAGTAGATGTCACAACTGAATCGACCTTTAATAACATAGCAATATATATGCGGAACGCGCTGGCAAGAGATTTTTTTAATAATCATTTAATCCCAAGCAAGGCAAACAATGCTACTGTTGTGCTGGGGGTTACAGGGAGAGAAAAAATAGGATAGAGAAGATGCTGAAGAAAAGATGGGAGGTAGAAGATAGAAATTGATGTTGTATTTAAACTTTTCGATATTATAGCTTTCAGGGAAGTAAGTGTGCGGAAGAGAGATCCACAAGCGGAGAATGTGAGAAAAGAAACTGTTAAAGTAGATGTGTTGGTTATATATAACTGTTTCAACAGTAAGAAGGTGGGACTTTTTTTTCTTTTTTTTTTCTAACTGCTTTTTTTGGTAATTTCTCTTCGACAGACAGCACAGAAAACATGAACTCTTTTTCGAGATAGCTAATGATTATTTCTTTCACTACAAAGTCACAAAGACGCAGGCTGTTTCTTGAAGTAAAAGAGAATGAGAAGTGGGTAAAATTGAATAAGGAAGAAGGGTTTAATAATCCTGAAGATGACGATTAAAGTTGCATTTAAATTTTTAATGATTTTAATTATTTCTAGAGATATGGTGAGATCTAGATTGCAATTTAGTAGTACAGTTACATTCATGTAGTCGAGAGAAAAAATCGGGACTGTTGCTAGTTTTCAAAAAAAAAACACAAAGGGTAGCCACGTTACATCAGTAAGAAATTAACTGAAATTACCAGTTTCACCGGTAAGAGGGTGGGACCTATATGCTAATCTAGCAGCGCGAGTAAATTCCTGTGGTCGGGGCACCAGGGAAAGAGACTCGTCAGAGCAGTTACCATGAAAATACTTCTAGAAAAGACAGAAGAAAACCACATCACTTCGGTGAGAAAGTGACTGAAGGCGGCCTGCCAAGTCAGAATCAGTTACGTTGTAGATCATCCTTTGGATTTTGTTGAGAATTCAAGATGGATAGCAGGAGCACCCGACGAGATATGGCAACAGTATTCAAAAATGCACGGACGAATAGTAAATTTATAAATGTGCAAGATGTATTCTGACAAATGGCAGATACAGCTATAAATTCGATAAACTGATATATTCTTCATTTGTAAATGAGTTATTACGCGATCTAGAGTTTCTACCATGATTGGTGTCTTCAGGCGATTTTCAATAACGCGTAATAACTCGTTTACAAATGAAGAATATTCAAAGGTTCTACAATATAATTGTATTCAAGATATTTTAATACAACTGTACTGGTCTAATTTTATTATGACCAAAAAGTAAGTAATTAAACATATATAGTGTATAGAGGTAGCAGATAATTTTCTAAACATATATTGTTAAATATAACATGCCATGAATGTCTGTTATGTTTAATCATAAGCCGTTCTAAACATCATAATTTGGTTTTAATTTCAGATGAAAATAAAGACAAACATTTTACATTTGGATATTTTGTGGATCAATCGGCTATTCGGTGACTGTTATTGTCGAATAGCAATATTTTATGTCAACACAAGATAAAATCGTCGCTGATGGTGGATGTTTTTATATTTACGTCCCTGTAACCTCTCTGAAGATGGCTCATGTGAGCCGAAACCTTAGAAACAGCAGAATATAAAAATATCTAAATGTTGGACAATTTTTATTATTTTCACCTGAAATCAAAGCCAGAATACGATGTTTAGAACGGCTCTACATAATAGACATTCATTGTCTTTTCTATTTAACGATATATGTTTAGAAATATTTTTTTCTTTTTAAGGGGTTGTTTTTGTCAATCGGCGTATTCTGTTGTCAAACAGTGGTCTAGTCCCAACGTTGCAGGATTAAAAAGTTTAGATTTCACTACATTAAATCTGAGATAAGGAAGTACCGGTAAGTTTAACGCTTGTAAAATATTACTAATGAATAATTAGAAATATTCTGAGCAAGATAAATATAATAAAAGTTCAACCCAAGACTGAATGACAAAAAATGGTGGGGAAGAAAGATTGGGCGGCTCAAGTTTTCCAAAATTAAGTTTCTAGATCCTAATTTTCTGGCAGGGCTTGAGCATTGATCACCAGCACTGGTAGAAAACAGACAATGACTTACTCGTCTTAACTCAAGCCTAGTTGGAAGTGAAATGGGACGTAGAAAGATTTTGCTGCGCCAATATTCAGCTTCCAGGATGCTCTAGATTGTTTAGCCGAACTCAAACGCCCGCCACTGAGTCTGGCGGTAATTACGTAATCTATCTCAGTCGTGTGACTGGCCCATTGTAACCGAAAGCTTAAATGGTTTGAAAATATTGCATCGACGTAATTAATAATGAACTATTTAGAGACACAACGTCAAAATGTCTTTAATTTAAGAAGCAACCTTTCAGTTCGGGTGGCGTGAGTAAAACTCATTTCTACTAATAGATTTGTGACTTTTAACTCAATTCCGAGCAACCATGACAAATTGAAAAAATAAATAATAAATAAAAATAAGTAATTACTGTCTTAGTTTCTGGGATGAGAAGTTACCATTATTTACTTTCTCACTAATAACCTCATCATTGTTATTAATACATCGTTTCGGTTTTTATGCCTTCGTCAGGTGTGTGTTGATCTGGGTCACCTGTAAAACGTATTAAACTGAACACTTTATTTAATTTATGAAGTTAGGTTGTTCTCGTTCCACTGCTCTAGGATTATTGTCTAGTTAGTTATTGCCGAGTCCCTTTCCAGCGGCCAAGTATACACTATTCGACTCAGTGACAATTACTACGTAACCAAATTCACGGTCCAACGCTTTAACCTAATCTCTTAGGACAATGATCTGTTGAATTCTCTGGAGGTTCAATATACACCTGATGAAGATCGACTGAAACGCTGGAATAACAACAACAAAGATGAAAAGTATGGCCCGCTTGTAGATTGTGTAAGTTAAAAAAGAAACTTTTTTTTTTTTCGGATTTCAAATAAAATATTGTTTTCTTGTCTAATATCTACGATTAAAAATGATATACTATCATCTGAAAATACACCCTTGTGCAAATTAATTGAAACAACTGCTTTATTTTCCTTTCTTTTACCATACGGCCACTTTTAGACCCACTTGAATGACAGGGTGTAATCGATTTCTGGTTTTCCTCAGAGTAAGTTATTTGCAGTCGTGTGCAGTAATGCAAATCTATTTTCGGGTCTATGAGTAAATTTGCTTGGCCTTCAAAAATATAGCGTCATCCGTGAGTGCATCAGATTTTTATCACGCCTAGACACCATTGTCTCGGCCACTGTCTGCAATGGACGGTACTCCAAAGAAGCGTACTAAAATTGTAATGCTGCACGAATACAGTGGCTAGCTTTACAGAGAGACTGCGGATGTTGTTGGTGTCAGCCGTTCAACTGTCAGTCGTGTCATCAAGGCAAAGGAAGGAAACTGGATCCTTCAGTCCAAAACGTAAAGCAAAATGCAGTCGGGGGAGAAAAACAAAGCCAAGAGACGACGTATACGTGATCAGGGAAAGTGTGGAAGATCCGATGAAGTCATTATTCGTTTTGTTTAAATTGATTTGCACTAGGGTGTATGTTCGATGAACGGATTATGTTTTAAGAATTAATCTACTAAAATTACTTGACATCATTTTTCACTGGAGTGGGCAAATGGCTTCCTGGTGGGGAAACGGTCTTCGAAGCCTCACTTTGGCGATGGATTTGAATATTAATAGGTAGAATTACTTAAATGTTTTAGATGAAGTGTTATAACTATGCATATTCTGACTATTTTTCTGCTCTTTGTCGTTGCTATCGTAACGTTTCGGTCATTGTGTTCCTCAAGGTATTCATCAGGTGTATATCGATCCGGGTAACTGACAGGGAATTCTCAACTAAACCACTTATTATTTAATCTATGTGAGTAGAATGTTTTCAGTCCATGTCTTGGGTTATCTCGTCTAGTTCTTATTTTTAATGTCGCACGGTTATCTATCGCATTAATTTCACTGAATCCAAGAACAAACTGCCGGGCTCCGGGATTGAACTGAGAATTACTATGTCACCAAATTCACGGATCAATTATTTAATCTACTATGCTGTTGTCTCATAGAACACTTCTCTGTGAAATTCTCTGTAGGTTAGCAGGAATTTCCCTGTTTATTATACTGATGAAGGTCGGAGGGAGGGCACAACTACTGAAACGTTCTGATAACAAAAATCAAGATAATGCTCTGCATGTACATAATGTAAATTACAAAAAGAAACAATATTTTTTATAATATCAAAGAAAATATTGTTTTCTTGTACAATATATTCGAGATTCCCGACTGTGGAATTCCCTTCCACATGATTGCTTCCCCGACGGCTACAATCTCCAGGAGTTTAAATGTAAAGTCAATAGACACCTCCTAACACACTAACTGGCTCCCATTCTTTCAAACACTCTTCTTCCCATCTGCCCAACCCTTCCTCGGTATCCTTACCCATCTATCACCTTCCTTCTGACATTTCCTACACCTAACCACTCCTCCTCTTTACCTTCCCCTATGTAGCCCCATGTGCAATAGTGGCAGTGGAATGCCTTGCTTAGGGTGAAATGATTTTTAAAAAAATGAAACGGTATCAGGTGATGGAAATATGTTTGATGAATAGACTATGCTGTAAGAATTAACCCATTAAAATTAGTTGACATTTTCAGGGAAGAGGACAAATGACTTCCTGATAAGGAAAGGGTCCCTGAAACCCTAATTTGGCAGCCGGTTTGAATAGTTATAGAATTGTAACTTTTTAATTTTTTTTTAAATATATATAGCGTTTCCCTTGCATTCGCTCAAGGTAAATGACGCGCTCTGAAAGCAAGGAGAATTCATACGGCAATTTCGAAGAAAGGCCGAAAGTGGGGTTGATTTAAGAATTTAATTTCCGGTCATCGATTTGCTGCTGTCGGCAAATGCTTGATGTTCGATTAAAAAAAACATCCGCCGAGAAAGATTATATAAATTGGATTTGAAGGGTTTATATTGTGTGTGGTTATGCGAAGACTCAGAGACTGAAGGTATTTAACACTTGTTCGGCAAAAGAGATGCTTGTATGTGCAAACTATATGTCTGCTGAAGACGAACCCGGAAGATGCATTGTCAGACGGAAAGAGGTGAGTTTCCTGCAGAAACCTTCTACTCAAGGACATTGGTTCTCGAAGAAAACAGGAAATTTGACCAAAAGAGTCTAATATTCATTTTTTTTTCTTTTTGGGGGTCTGTTTTCTTCCTTTTTCCATTTGTTATTTTTTCTTTCTTTTCTTCCTTTTTTTTATTGTCTTTCTTTCTTTCGTTCTTCGTAATATTTTTTTATTTATCAGTTTCTTTCTTCACAGTTTTATTTAATCAAGATAATTTCTGGTTTTGGGCATGACGGTAAACTGCATCCGGCAGCAAGGCATCTGATTGGGAGGTTGTAAGGAGCATGTAACCAACTCGTAATTGCTGTGGTTCTCATGTCCACTCCCTGACCCGGAATGGTGGCACCTATTAGGGTTCCAGCTATGGGCAAATAGTTAACCCCCAAACTGGGGTGGAACACTTTGAAAGTATAAAAATAGACTTTTGTAGAAATATATACATAAAAATAAACTTTTATAAAAAATATACATTTTTGAATGCAAAAAATTCTCAGCAAAAACATTTTTGAATACAAAATTAGAAGACATTTTCAGTTTTCTAAAACAAAAATGAAACAAAATTTTCATTAAAAGCTGATTAAATCAACCTTCTCACTATAACCGAACATTAAAAAAAACCTCAAGACCCCACCTTTTTGGCATTAAATGACCCACAAAGGTGTTGATACGCTGTTAAACAAAACTCAAACTCAAGATACTTTCTTTTTCCTCCTTCGCCTTCATTCTTTTTTTCTTTGTTTCATTTTCCTTATTTCCATTCACTAAAAATATCTTGGTAAAAATATGTTTAAATGTATAAGTATAAATGTTGGTTTTAATTGCGATAAACTCATTATATTCGTTTACGCGAAATACCCTTGAGAAAGGCATAAGTCCACATATTCTCTTCCCCACTTATAGGTTAATTAGCAGGACTTGTATCAGATCATCATTTAGTCAGTTAAGTGCCATACGTAATACACGCTTTAGGTAAGCCTATCTCGAAAAAGACATGACTGACTGGGCAGAAGATTATCCCGCAGTAGGTTGCTATTGCTTTCTGCGATAGACTGGTTGCCAACCAAGGCTATAGAACCCAATCTGTTCTGCCATTTAATTCATAATTAGGGGAAGAAGAGATAGAACATTACGTTATTATATTCAGTATAATTAGTGGGGGATCAGTTTATTACTTCATAACAATAGAAAACCGGTCCCCCATTTTTTTGCCTAATGTAGCAGTTTTGATTAAGTTTACAACTATTATATTCAGTGAGTCAGTTAAGCGCCATACGGATTAATACTTTTCCCAAGGGTATTTATGCATAGGTGAATGCAAGAAATTCAACTTGTATTCGAACTCGGCTTCCCCATTAGTCGTTTTGAGTCGACATCAACTGCACCACAAATCTCTACCAACTTCTTAGAAACTAAAAATACTGTCGGGCTTAAATAATCTGCAAAAAGTTGATAAGCCATAAAAATTATATCAAACAATTAGACGAAGTTAATCTGTAAATTTGAAAGCGTGGATTTATTGTTAGAATATTTTGTGATACGTTGGAAGCCATGAAAACTTCGGACCTTATGTGCCATACGATAAAGTGAATACCCTGACCAAATTAGAATCTGCAGTGTTAGAAATGACCTCGTAACCTTGTTGACTTTACAAATAATCTTTATTTTTTCTTGTAGATTCAACGAAATGAAAAGATTATCGTAGAATTGTTATTACCATTAGATATTAAGTAAAACTTGAAGAAAGAAAAAACAGATTACACGATAAATTTTCTTTGAAATGCATTTTACAGTACCGCATCTGACTCGTGGTTTTAGAATATTAAATACATGGCTTCTGCTCGGACGAACTTAAGTCACTGGTGCCTCCTTAACAGGTGTTTACTCGTGCAACCAGACTAGCAACTGGGTCCCACCCATTTACAGTCAGGTTAGCCAAATGCAGACGACAATTCTACTCCTGCAGCTTCTTCTCTCGCACTTCCCGCCTGTAGAACTCGCTCCCATATTCTTGCTTTCCTGACGGCTACAACCTCCAGAAATTTAAATGCAATGTCAATCCTCATCTATTATCCACTGGACTCTAGCTCTCTCACCCCATCCCCGTATATTCTTCCCTTTCTCTCTACCTATGTATCTGTCATCGCACCTGCATTCTCACCTTTCTATTGCTCCTTTCTAACTAGTTTGTACTCCTCACTCTTTTCTAATTAATCTTTTTACAGTTATGTAGCCCCCCGCACATCAGTGGCATTTCCGCCTTGCTCGGGGTGAAATGATTAAAAAAGAAAAAAAGGTAGTGTCAAAAACCCGTACTACATCGCATCCGCGCATGGGCCGTTTGGATAGCTCATCGTTTACATAAGGGTACAATGGTAGTTTTCTTAGTGCAGTTTAGATGTGGTACAGGGCTAAAAGTATGGTGCACCCAGTGAGGATTGAACTCACTACCCAGTTGTAATGATTCTGGCAAAACAAGCTTGCTAATAATTACAACACGTCGAGTTGCCGCTTTTAGTATACAAAGAACATTTGTTTTTTAATTCTCTCTTTTTTTTCAAGAAATTCAATATGACGATGTAAATGTTTCGATATATATATATATATATTTTCTAAACATATATTGTTAAATATAATATACAATGAATGTCTATTATGTTTAATCATGAGCCGTTCTAAACATCGTATTTTGGCTTTAATTTCAGGTGAAAATAAAAACAAAATACATTTAGAACGGATCATGTTTAAACATAATGGACCTTTATTGTCTGTTATATTTAATGTGTTATATATATATATATATATATATATATATATATATATATAGTGTATCGATGCAGCAGATAATTTTCTAAACATATACTGTTAAATATAACAGACAATGAATGTCTATTATGTTTAATCATATGCCATTCTAAACATCGTATTTTGGCTTTAATTTCGGGTGAGAATAAAGACAAAAATTGTTCAGTGTTTGAATATTTCTTTATTATGCTGGTTCTAAACTTTCGGCTCACATGGGCCATCTTCAGAGAGGTTTTTTTTTAATCGTATCACCCCGAGCAAGGCGGTAATGCCACTGATGTGCAGGGGGCTACGTAATAGTGAAAAGATTGGAAAAGATAAAGCCGGAAACCACATCCTAAACAGGGAACAAGGGACGAGCCTCTTAACCTGTTGTATAGACGTGTGTGGAGTGTGAACCGGGCGATAGATAGATATATCTACTCCAATTTAAAAAAAAAATGAGAAGATTGGAAAAGAGAAATCCGGAAACCACATCCTGAACAGGGAACAAGGAATGAGCCTCTTAACCTGTTCAATAAAAGCGGGCGGAGTGTGAACCGGGCGATAGAGGTTAAATGCTGTTTACTTGAACTATGATCAGAATGGTGGCAGGTAATATATATTCTACACATTATTCTTTCGTGTAATATATTTATTTAACCGTTTTGCATATTTTATTCGAGTACATTTTTATAAAACTTAGCGGTTTTTAAATCAAACACACGATAATAGTAGTTACGATACAGCTTTTCCCAACTTCTACTGCTAGAAAATTACACGCATCCTTCAAACGACGTAAATACATGACGCTGTCCTTATGTGGATACATTGTGTTTCTTTTATCATACTAACCAAATTGATTCAGTTGTATTGTAAAGAAAGAGTGTAAAGAAAGAAAAAAATGTGTTTGTGTGAGTTTGCTTTGCAAGGATCTTTGTAATAGGTTTGTTTCAATTTGAAACAAAACTACTCTATAAAATTTAAAATAAGTTTGTAGAGCTGTGTTTATTTCTTCGCTTTTCACTCACTTTTTCCTTTACAAATCTCTTCCATACGTACCTGTGTGAATTTTTCATATGAAAGATTTCGAGAAACTTACATTTTGATAAGAGTTTTTTGTTGTTATTAGATTTTTTTTAAAAAATCATATCACCCCAAGCAAGGTGTTAACGCCACTGATGTGCAGGGGACTACATAAGAGTGAGATGATTAGAAAAGAGAAAACCGGAAACCGCATCCTAAACAGAAAACAAGGGATGAGCCTCTTCACCTGTTCAATAGATGTGGGTGGAGTGTGAACCGGGCGATGTTTATGTGTAGTCAAGTAAGCCAAGGACATTCGTATGCTGTGTAATATGCTATGTGGCATGAGGTTTGCTAGAGGGCAGAGGGTTTCTCAGAAGGTATATTACAGCTCTTAGTCATCCTCTAGCTAAAATAGGAGGAAATAGGATGAAACTTTACATTATTTGATAAATATATATATATATATATACTGCATTAGCATCTCGCAGTCGTTAGCAGATATTCTTTGGCAGACGATTGGGATAATCTAAAGAGTACAACACCAAAGTCAAAGGTGGAAATATTAGTTCTATTAACTCGTCAAATAATACTACTTCACCTCAGAGTTTTGGGTTCATTTTTATCATTTTTTTTTTTTTTTTTTTTTTTTTTGCACGTCTGCTTTTTTTTTCAATTTCAGTCGAATTCGTTTCATTCAACTACAAATATCTTTGGGAAAGATATGAATCTATCTCTTCTCTCTCTAGCTATTGGATGACTAGCAGGACAGCTGGAATTTTATAGCCTTGGCTGGCAACCAGTCTACTGCAGAAAGCAATAGCGACCTACTGCGGGATAATCTTCTGCCCAGTCAATCATGACATGATCGCCCGAGCGTGTTTCACGTATGGCACTTAACTGACTGAGTTGGTAGGGAAGCAAGAAATAGGAAAGGAGTTCTACATGTGAAAAGTAAAAGAAACTGTTGTCTGTTGTATTTGGCTAGTTTAACAGTAAAACGGGCAGACGTAGTTGTCGTTTTTTCTGTTTTGTTAGTTCTTTGTATTCTTTTTTTATTTACTTTGTTTCCTTTCTTTTCAAATTTATCAATTGGATTAACTATACTTTTTGTAACTACCTTTTGTCTTTTTTCTACAGTCATTATTTCATTCTTACTTCTGTCTTTTTTCTACGGTCATTATTTCATTCTTACTTCTCTCTTTTTTCTACGGTCATTATTTCATTCTTACTTCTGTCTTTTTTCTACGGTCATTATTTCATTCTTACTTCTCTCTTTTTTCTACGGTCATTATTTCATTCTTACTTCTCTCTTTTTTCTACGGTCATTATTTCATTCTTACTTCTCTCTTTTTTCTACGGTCATTATTTCATTCTTACTTCTCTCTTTTTTCTACGGTCATTATTTCATTCTTACTTCTGTCTTTTTTCTACGGTCATTATTTCATTCTTACTTCTCTCTTTTTTCTACGGTCATTATTTCATTCTTACTTCTCTCTTTTTTCTACGGTCATTATTTCATTCTTACTTCTCTCTTTTTTTCTACGGTCATTATTTCATTCTTACTTCTCTCTTTTTTCTACGGTCATTATTTCATTCTTACTTCTCTCTTTTTTCTTTCCATTTTTTAAAAATTTGCTCTTGATTCATCCGCTATTTTTGTCGCTTTTTACTTTATATTCTGTTTTTTTTTCTTTTTAATCATATTTATTTTTCCCTTTTTTGTTTTAATTACCTTCTAACTTTTTAATTTTTTTAATCTGTCCGCAATTGTTTTTAACTGGCATTTTAGTTTCGTTTTTGTTTCTTTATTTCTTTTCTTTTTAATCAGTTTTTATCATTCCCGTTTTTGCTAAGATTTTCTCTTTTCCTTTATTTCTCAGTTTTCCCCCTTCTTTCTTTACTCAGTTTCCCCTTTCTTCTTCCTTTTTTTACCCCTTCTTTTTTTTTACTAAGGTTTTCTTCCTTTTTTTACTCAGTTTTCCCCTTTCTTCTTTTACTCAGTTTTCTCCTTTCTTTTTTTACTCAGTTCCCCCCTTCTTTTTTACCCAGTTTTCCTCCTTTTTTTACTTAACCTTCTTCTTCCTTTTTTTACTCCTCCTTTTTAACTCAGTTTTTATTCCTTTTTTTACTCAGTTTTCTCGTTTATTTTTCTCTCAGTTTTTATTCTATTTACAACCGTTAACATTTCATTTTTTCCGTCTTCAGTTTCTTTCTTTTTGTTCTTTTAAAATTTTGTTGTTGTTGTTAATGTTTTTATTTCTTCTACTAAAATTGTATTTCTGTTTCCTTCGTTTATATTCCTTGATCGAAATCTTTCTTTCTTTGAATTTTAAAATGAATTAAACCAGATTTCTTCATGTTTATTTTATCTCTTATTCTGTTTTCCTCTTCTTTAGCTTTCCTTTTATCCATTTTTTTATTCTCAAAGCAAAAGAAATCGTCTTTCTGTGTCCGACAGCACACAAGGCAACGTGTTGTCTCAATTTCTCTAACGATGCATGAAGATCCAATCATTGTTTGTCGCAACTGTGAATTTTGACAAGACGCTGGTGCTAGCCTGACAAATAAGATGAACTGCCTTTCAGGGCTAAAGAGTGTCAACTACTCCAGTTTTTTTTGTATGTATGTATGTATGTATGTATGTATGTATGTATGTGTGTGTTTGTACGCATAATTTTGCTCAGGGAAAGATGAATTCATGACTTCACCAAGGACATTAATATAATGTGAATACAAACAGTCCTATTCCATTCGAAGTGCTGTTAACCGTTAGGCTACCCACAACTCTTTCTCTCATAAACGCTGACGACCCTTTTTTCCTGGTGCCCCGAGCAGTTTCAATTCTACAGGCCGAATTTTGGTTGCCCCCTCGTTGCGACTACTTTTATATGCTTCAAAAATTTATTAAACTAATCAGTTTTTGATTTTGATAAGATGTTATCTTTAGCATTTTTCCCTCTGTGTGTGTGTGTTTTTTTTTTTCATTTAGCTTTTTAATGACACATACAGAGACCAGTCTGAAAGAAAAACAAACAAAATAAAACAACCAGATAGATAGAAACAGACATATTGTTAGGGAGGAAAAGACACATAATAGTCATATTTTCATATCTGAAGGAATATGTAAATAAGAAATGTCTCCAACTTGACATAATAGGCTGTCAGTGGTTTACGGCCGAGTGGAAGAATTGATTAGTAATTTCCAGAAAAAACAATCGCAACCTGGTAGGGAATCGGTCAGTCAGAAGAGAATAATAAGATGTCACTCACCAAAATCATCAGTCATCATTAACAAGTATCAGCTAAAATGCAAATAGCAGCGATCAGGGTAATAAAAACTGTCCTTTTATTCCTCCTTTTAAAAGCAAGGATGTGTGTTATGGCGCAGTGGATATCGGCTCGGAACGAAAAATCAGGGAGACGAGTTCGAATTCCAGTTGAATTCTTTGCATTCACTTACGCGCAAATACCCTTGGAAAAGGTATTAATTCATCTCTTCCCTCAAGTTATGGGTTAAATAACAGGACAGATTGGGTTCTGGCAACCAGTCTACCGCAGAAAGCAATGGCAACCTACTGCTGGATAATATTCTGCCCAGTCAGTGATGTCTCAAAAGAGACATAATCGCCCAAGCGTGTATCACGTATGGCACTTAACTGACTGACTTTAAAAACAAAATCACAACTGTTAAAATATTTGGTAACAACAAAAAGAAAATTAAATGAACTTATGTTTTTTTTTGTTTTGTTTATTTTTTATTTTGTTTTTAAGTACCACCATTAAATAGCAGAAAAAAACACAGCATAGTATAAAGAAAAAGGCCCCAAACTTAATAAAAATGAAGGTTTCCCATCAAAATGTTTATGTTATTTAGAGCAAAGATCAAAGTATTATTTATTTTTAAAAAATGTTAATCCTTTCTAACACGTTCTAAATTTTGGTAAAATATCTTTGGATTTTTGTTAAGGATTAACCAAATCAGGAGAGTTTGTAAAAGAAAATGTAATATTACGTAACTCAGTTTTGTTGTTGTTTTTTTTTTTTTTTCCAGTGACAAACACATTAATTTAGAAATTCTTGCAAAAATCAAATAATTGTCGGATTTTAATGCGACTTTCAGGACTTACTTACAAATGAATTTAATAATTTTTTAAAATAATTTTTAAAAAATCTTTATTTTTTTTTATGTTACTCCCACTTCACGTAAATTTATGTAATTTCAAGAAATTAAATTTTGTAGGCAAAATTGATTTTATTAGTTAAACGCATACTCATTAGAGAATGTAAATCATTTTATTTTCAAACGTTTGGCCTTTTTCTGAAAATCTGCTCCTAATAGTAAAATAAAAAATGCAATAAAACGATGGCATTATTTAATTAGATAAGCTTTTATAAAGTTTCAAAAAATATTTTTTTAATATTTCAGATTTGTTGACGTTAAGTTATTAAGTGAAGACTATATTTACTTATCAAAAATTTTAATTCAAATCATCAAGCCATCGTTTTCTTAAATAATTTTTAATTTTTTGTATTTGAAGTTTTTTTTTGTATGGTAATTTCTGTGTGTCCATTAAAAGGTCGTGGGTTTTACGGTTTCTTTCCCTGATAGAAAAAATTTGGACAACTATGTTACTTGTGATCAGCATAGATACTTAGTTTTTCTCGCATCTGTGCTTCGTCATAAGTCAAATCATCCAGGAAACGTCAGAAAGATCAACATATTGTGATTATGATACAAGCTTAGTCAAAATTTCATGCTATAAATAATACTTGTGGAAATCAGATTAATTTAACTTTTAATTTGCTAATTTTCCACAAATAGCCTGTCACTTTAAAATTGAAAAGAAAAAAAAGAAAAAGATTTAAATAAATTTGAAACAAAAAAACAATAATTATCTGAGATGAGGAATTGTAATTACTCCCATAATTATTTTCCCCAAGGCCCAGTTAGTACTTGACTTGATCCAAAGAGTTGTGAGTTCAATACTTGGCTACAGCTGTGGTGACAAAACATACAGAGTTGAGACAAAAGGGGATAACGAACACACCCGGAAGTGGCATGACTCATGGAACTAGAACAATCTATTGAAGTAAAAGGTTCAGTTCGAAATTCCAATCACATAAAGAAGGTTGGAGCGTACAACGGGCGAAACGTCGTAAATATGGTGATAAAGACGAGGACAACAGTCCGAACAATGTAAATAATATAAATAATTACAATACATCAGCTCAGAAATATATTTTAATATTCATTTATAAACGATGAAGAAAACCAGAGTTCTTCATTAATTTGAAAAACAAATTCTTTTAGGCTTGTCCTTCCGGTACTGTTCAACTTGTACAGCGAGAATATTTTGAGAACCCTAGAAGTTATGCCTGGATTTGTCATCGGAGGCCACAATTTAAACAACCTAAGGTACACTGATGATACAGTGCTGATAGCAGACACAGAAATGAAACTACAAGACCTCCTACAAAAGGCAGCTGAAGAGAGTGACAAGAAAGGACTACAAATAAATTGCAAGAAAACCGAATGCATGGTCATCAATAAAAAGGGCAGCCCAATATGCCAAATACAGGTCGGAGATACTAGAATCAAGCAGGTACAAACATTTAAATACCTATGAAGTGTTATAACAGAAAATGAAAATTGCGACATAGAGATCCGAAGGCAACTTGGCATGGCGAAGAAAGCATTCCAGAAGTTGAGTAAAGTATTAAGAAACAGGACAATTTCGACAGAAACAAAGAGGGGGGTACTGGATTGCTATGTGTTGTCAGTTTTTCAATATGGCAGTGAATGCTAAACAATATAAAAAAGGATGAAGGAAAAACTTGAAGCAACTGAAATGTGGTTCTACAGAAGGATGCTGCGAATGTCATGGATCGAGCATGTGAGCAATGATGAGGTTTTGGAAATGATGGAAACGAAAAGGAAATTAATACTGAGCATCAGGAAAAGACAGGTTAAATTCCTGGGACATGCAATGAGGAAGGAGGGCTTGGATAACTTGATACTAACAGGCCAGATAGAGGGAAAAAGAGAAAGGGGCAAGCAACGGATAACATATTTGAAGGACCTAATCAGGTGGATGATGGAACGGGGGTTGTATGGTGCAACAGGAGAAGGCGTGCTAAGAGCCACCAGGGATAGGGAGAAGTGGAAAGCCATGATCGCCTACGTCCTGAAAGGACACGGCACATAAAAGAAGAATTGTTAGTAGGGACAGGAAGACGTGGAAATCCCTGATCGCCTACGTCCTGAAAGGACAGGGCACATAGAAGAAGAAGAAAATATTCAACTAGTCAGGGGAAAAAATCTATCATCCGTTTCCTTCTGTATCGTTCATAAGTAAATAGTTTCGGTATCGACACTTTCTTTTTCCGGTCGTCCGAGAAAGATTTCAATGCATGAGGTGTGGCTAAATTTACAACAGTTCCCCGCAACCGTTAGCTGGTATAGTTCTGTATCGACGCTTTTAGTTCCCGATCGTCCGGAGAAGATTTCAAGACACGACGTGTGGCTAAAATCCCATGGGTCTACCCCAAACCTCTCGCCACTGATTATCAGCCGGTATAGTTTTGTATGGACGCTTTCGGTTTCCGATCGTCCGAGGCAGATTTCAACGCACAAGGTGTGACTAAAATCACAAGGGCCATTTTACAGTCAGCTGGAAGTCGAGCGCTAACGATAGCCATAAAGATCTGAAGAACGCTGTGGACAGATGCACACGTCACACCAATTTGTAGAATATTGAACCGACAAGGATTTCATAGATGATTTTAAATGGTAAAAGCCTCTACTAAAGAAAACGCATAAAAATGCTCGTTTAGCATTCGCCCCAAAGGGCGTTTTGGATCAGTCAAATGAAAAAAATGCAATAAAACTATTTTGTCTGGAAAAAAAAAACAGTTTCCTTTTAGGATATTACCAGCAACGCAAGGCTATTTTTGCCAAACAAAGAAAATAAGTGCCTGATGTTTAAAAAAAAATACCATTCCCATAATGAAGAATGGTGGTGGACTTATTCGGTGCTATTTGCTGTTATCAATGTGCCGATGATGTAATGGTTAAAAAGTCGTGAGGAGAACTCTGAGAGCTGAGGTCGAATTCCAGTTGAGCGTTACATTCATTTATGTTCAAATACACTTGGGAAAAGGTACACATTCCATCTCTTTTCAACTCCCCGCCCACCAAGTATAAGTTGAATAGAAGAACAGACTTGCCTTGGCTGGAAACCAGTCTACTACAGAAAAAACACTGCAGCCTACTGCGGAAAATTTTCTACCAAGTCAGTTGGAATCGAAAGAGACATGTTCACTCAAGAATAATCAATTATGGTACTAGAATATGTATAGTATGAAATAATATACACGGCATATAAAGATAATATTAGTACAATATATTAAATGTCTTTTGGGAAAACTGTATGAATCAATCACTTGTCATCCCCTCTCAACTATAAGTTGAATAGTAGAACAGACTTGCCTTGGCTGGCAACCAATCTACTACAGTAAAATCTTATACCCTGCCAGTCATGAATCGAAAGAGCCGTGATCACCTAAGCGATATCACAAAGCAAAATATGCGCAATATATATATATATATATATATATATATATAAATGAATAAGGAGTGAAGAAAATATTTACAACGTTCAAAATATTAATTTAAAACAGTGCTCAATATAAAAATAGAGCAATGAATATTTATTATAAATTATACTTTAACATGTACAATCTAGTATAAATTTGTACATTTTGTTTCGACATTGAAAGAACACTGTCTCATCAGGTAGTTAGTAATGATCGTATTACCATCAATGTCTCTTCAGGTAGTTAGTAATGATCGTATTACCATCAATGTCTCATCAGGTAGTTAGTAATGATCGTATTACCATCAATGTCTCATCAGGTAGTTAGTAATGATCGTATTACCATCAATGTCTCATCAGGTAGTTAGTAATGATCGTATTACCATCAATGTCTCATCAGGTAGTTAGTAATGATCGTATTACCATCAATGTCTCATCAGGTAGTTAGTAATGATCGTATTACCATCAATGTCTCATCAGGTAGTTAGTAATGATCGTATTACCATCAATGTCTCATCAGGTAGTTAGTAATGATCGTATTACCATCAATGTCTCATCAGGTAGTTAGTAATGATCGTATTACCATCAATGTCTCATCAGGTAGTTAGTAATGATCGTATTACCATCTTTACTAACTACCTGATGAGACATTTTTCTTTCAATTTTGTAATAAATTGCAGTTTATACATGTTCTAAAGTATAATTTATTATATACTAGCATCATAGCCCGGCGTTGCTCGTGCAACTCAAAATATTTTAGTAGTAGGACTCAGTTATATATAAAAAAAAAAAATATATATAAAAAATTGTTGTTTAAAAATTGTTAAAAAAGTTCCATTAAAATATCTATTTTTCTTTTGTTTTGTGTGACACTATAAACAACATTGCGTTCGTTTTTATTTCAAAATTACAGGGGAAAACATTTATCTTTTTTTGCTGACTAAATGAATTTAACATAAAAATAAAAATTATTTATTTTATTTTATTGAAATTAGAAATATAAGAAATATTACGCTCTTAGTTTAGAAATTTTCGAAGAATATTTAATAATGTAGAAATATAAAAACTATTACGATCTCAGTTTAGAAATTTTCGAAGAATATTTAAAAATGTACACATTTAATTTTAGAGGAAAAAGATAGATTTAATGCTTTATTTATTTTATTTTTATTTTCTGAAGTATAAAATATTAAATCTGAAAAAAAAACTTAAATAATTAAATTAACCATTGGCACTTTTTTTTTACATATTATATTTTTGTTTGAAAAAAACACATTTTTAAAAAAATATTTCTTTTATTCCAAAATTAGGGGGACAGATATTCACATATTTTTGGTTAACAAATGAATTTTTAAAACGTCGGAATAAAAATTAAATATAAAGGTTAATTTTGTTTTTAATAAAAAAATATTTTAGTCGCGTTTGACACGTGTGATTTGATTTCTGTGACGTAATTCAGCAACTATTTAGATCTTAGATGTTTTATGGAGCAAATGTAAACAATCGGCTTCATTGGCCAAAAATTGCGAAAAGGAAAATTGCTGAACTTAAAACTCAAAAAGTATGCGTCGACCTGGTTTCCCTGTAGATATGCGTCCCTGGAAAGTTTGAATGGCGTAGCTTAAAAAATGTACGCGCAAATTGCCTTATATATATATATTACAGACACCAGAGTAATTTTTAGTTCGTTGTGCTAATCCTATTGGCTTTAGTATTCATGTATCTCAAAGATACTACCTCAGGAGGGTCACTTTGTCTTTCCGAATAGTCCTTACTTTTCAGAGAGTTTTGTTATTCAGTCTTCTGCATACAACGTCTGAAAATATATAGTTTTCTATTTTATATATATATATATATATATATAATGATCCGCAGACAGATCTGTTTCGCCGTATCACAGCTCATCAGTACGGTTAGACTCCGATTGCTTTTTTACCCAGGATTGAAACCCGACCGAAATGGCGTCAGTCGGCGACTATACCCCTGGACTATGGGCGTTTGGTGGAAGTAGGCATACTTTTTAGCGCATATCATTATACGCGCCCAATAGCTGAGAGTGTTCTAATTTATTGCTGAATGAAATATATATAAAAACACTCGGTGAGGATCGAACTCACTGCAATCGTAATAGTCTTCAAAGCCAGCTTAAAACTATTCTTCCTCTACGCTGCACCGTCTTCACCAAAGCACTTTAAACTAGCAAAGGACAAAACTCTATTTTCACCCCATGCAAGGCAGTAAAGCCAGTGAGACTCAAGGGAGTTACTCGGTTTGGAAGAGTTAGAAAACAGGAACAATTACTAAAGTGTGGAACAAAAGAAAAGTAATCAGGAGAAGAGTAGATAGTGACTGATATTGTATTGATTTTATATTTTTGAAGATTAAAATAGGCTGGGAAGAATGGTCTTTCCACAAGCGAGAAGTACGAGAAAAGAAACATGATGCAATTAACCGTTACATCTAGCTAACTCAAGTATAAATTGCTAAGACCTCATCGCTAGTCGAGTCAGTTAAGTGCCATACATGATACACGCTTTAGGCGATAATGTCTCTTTCGAGACATGACTGACTGGGCAGAAGATTATCCCGCAGCAGGTTGCCATTGCTTTCTGGGATAGACTGGTTGCTAGCCGTAGTGAGGTGGAGTTATTTTCTCTCGTTTTTTTAACCAATGAAATAGCAATATTTCTGTTGACGTCATTTCTTTTCGTCTTCTTCTGGTTCGAGTAATTACATCATTTTTCCCCAAGTTAAATCCTTTCCCAGCGAATTCGGGAATTAAGGATTTGACCTTCCTTAACCTCATCAATAGTTTTCGACAGCCATGTTTTGACTACCATTATTTTTCACTTCCACCAGCCGCAAAGCCCAACGCTTCCAATGGTGTCTTTCTTAGTTATTTGTTTCCGCTTTGTCACATAATTGCTGCCAATGATGACCTCATTTGACCTATTACTTTATATTTGCAAAATATATTTTTCCCTTTTATTCTTCTCTATTTTCAGCTAGTTTTCCAGATTTTAAAAATTTTGTAATAAATATTTTTTTCACTCCACTCATATTGCGACGGCAATCTGCACAATTAATAATTGTGTAGTAGTAATTTCTTTCGCTCCGTCGTACTAAAATAGTATCATATTTTTCCACATGCAATGTTATAGTATTATATATTTTCCCACATGCCAAAATAGTGTTATATACCTCCCATGGCCGTCACGTCCTTTAAATCCTTTAAATGACATTTTAAAAAATCCCAAAACATTATTTTTTTCAAAGTTAATTTCCCCTCCTGGTGAGACTTATACTTTTTCATGCACTCATTTACACATGCAGCAAAATTTCTTGCTGGTAAGCCTATTCAGACAATCTAAAAAAGTTCCTTTCTTTTTTTTACAGGCTTTGGGCGATCATGTCTCGAAAGAGACATGATGACTGCTCAGAAGATTATCCCGCAGTAGGTTGCCATTGCTTTCTGTGGTAGACTGGATTCTAGCCAAGGCTATAGAACCTAATCTATCCTGCCATTTAACTCATAGCTGTAGGGACAGGACATAGATAATATTACATTAATATTTAAGTATAATTAGTGGGGGATCAGTTTATTACTCCATAACAATAGAAAACCGAGCCCCACTTTATGCTCAGTAGAAGTTTTAATTATGTTTCCAACTAGATTCTTATCCCGGAGAAGGTTGCCATTACATCTGCGGTAGTCTGGTTGCCAGCCAAGGCTACAGAACCTAATATGTCCTATTATTTAACCCATAACTGTAGGGAAAAGATGGATTAATACCTTTCCTAAGAGTATTTGTGCGTAAATGAATGCCATGAATTCAACAGGAATTCGAACTCGGCACCTCGGTTTGTCGTTCCGTGTCGATATCCACTGCACCACAACGCACATTTTAATCTAGTCTATTCTGCGCTTAAATTCCAAGTGTCCAGATACCGTAGCGTAGTAGACGAACACGCTAAACCGGTGTGCAAAAGATATCAACATCAGATAGCGTTGTGGCCAGATGTAAGCAGTTATTTACTGGCAAAGCATGGATTAATTCAATACACCTAGAAAGGTATAACTTCATTTTTTCTTTTCTTTTTCTCCAGCTAGGGTTTAATAATGAACTCGACAGGAATTCGAACTTGACTTGATGGTTACTCGTTCGGGGTCGTTAAAAATTACACTATCTACATATTCTCCAAAAGCGAATACTTTTACGTACAAAACGTTTAAAAAATAAATTCCCTATATTTATCAGGCAATAGGGGTTAGTATCGGAGAGTGATATAGGTATATACGCGGAGTGTGAATGTAACACCTAGACATTTAATTGGAGTAGATAGACTAAACTATCACCCGGTTCACACTCCACCCACGTCTATTGAACAGGTGAAGGGGTTCATCCCTTGTTCCTTGTTTAGGATGTGGTTTCCGGCTTTCTCTTTTCCAATCTTTTCACTCTTTTGTTGTTTTTTTTTTCCAATTGGAGTAGATAGACTAAACTATCGCTCGGTTCACACTCCACCCACGTCTATTGAACAAGTAAAGAGGCTCATCCCTTGTTCCTTGTTTAGGATGTGGTTTCCGGCTTTCTCTTTTCCAGTCTTTTAACTCTTTTCTTTTTTTTTTCCAATTGGAGCAGATAGACTAAACTATCACCCGGTTCACACTCCACCCACGTCTATTGAACAGGTGAAGAGGCTCATCCCTTGTTCCTTGTTTAGGATGTGGTCTCCGGCTTTTTCTTTTCCAATCTTTTCACTCCTACATAGCCCCCTGCGCTTCAGTGGCGTTACCGCCTTGCTCGGGGTGATATGATTAAAAAAAATATATCCGGGGGATTGTTTGAAATGTTGCAATCCTGAGGGGATGTTGATTTTTATGTCCACTCACTCTATTTTCTCTTTCTCTCTTTATGTCGGTCGCACAACGGTTATCGGTGCCAGAAGACGAATCGTTCAGTAATTCACTTTAAAAGGTCATCAATCTCTCTCTCTCCATCCATCCATCCATCCATCTATCCAACTAACCAACCATATTAAGCTGAGCCCTCCCCACAAAAAGTGAGATGTGACACAAGGTGTTTGTTTTTTGTTTTTTTTACGTGGGTCATTCCGAATGCGTGCGCTCAGGCACACCCACGCCCTCCGTAGACAGCGCATAACTACTTTCCCTAAACGAGACCCTACTTTTCGGCATAGTATACTCTTCAGGGGGAGGACAACTCTAAATATAAAACCACCGTCCTGGACAAGAAGCTCTGTCAGTCTATCTTTCCCAAGACACACTCACCGCCGCTTTGGCTCCGGTTCATGGATGCCCCTGTGAACCTAATCTATTACGAAACTCTCTCTCTCTCTCTCTCTCTCATATATATATATATATATATATATATATATAGGTCCTGGGTATAACGGCAGCAAGGCTTCTGTTTGGGAGGTTGTGAGGAGCATGGAACCACCTCTTAATTGATGTTGTTCCCCTGTCTACCTTGACCCGGATGGGTAGCACCAGTTAGGGTCCCAGCTATGGGCAAATAGTTAAACCCCAAAATGCTACGAAAGAACAAAAATAGACTTGTGCAGAATTATATACATACAAATAAACTTTTATATACATCTTTGAAGGAAGAGTATTACCAACAATACAATTTTGATGAAGAAAATTATTACAATAATGCATTTTTGAAGGAAAAGGTTTTTCATCAAAATCTGATTAAATCAACCTTCTCACTATAACCGAACATTAAAAAAAACTTAAAACCATTCTTTTTTGGCATTAAATAACCCACAGATATATAGTCATCCGCAGACAGAGCTGTTTTGCTGTATCACAGCTTATCAGTACGGTTAGACATCCGCTTGCTTTTAACTCAAGATTGAAACCTGACTGAATTGGCGTAAGTCGGCGATTCTACCTCTGATCTATGGGTGGTCGGTAGAAGGAGGCAGATTTTTAGCGTATGTATCATACGCCAGTGGCCAGAGTGCTCTAATTCATTACTGAATGAGCGATGCTCATTTTTGGCATTAAGTAACTCACAGAGGTTAATATATATATATATATATATATATATATATAAGATAGAATTCTCTTTAACATATTTTGTTAAATAATATGGGCAGGCTCTTATCAATTTTTTATTAAATATTTGAAATATCGGTAAAGCACTCCAGTATACAATTCATTATTGAGAAAGAAACCTTATTTAATCTAAATCTAAACTTATTTATAAATGGAACTTTGTCTGTGTGTGTGTATGTGTGTTTCCGTTACCTATAGACTCCGAAACGGCTGAACCGATTTCCTTGAAAATTTACAGTTGTACTATAAGCGTCTATGAGTGTTCTTAGCTAGGTTTTGTGTCGAGGTACCCCCGATAAATATCGAAAATCGATAATCGAAAAAATCGGGTTATAGAAGGAGTGGTCCGATTTTAATCAAATTTGATACACTCATAGACAAAGACATAAGAAACGATATTCAGAAGTTTCAAGGTTGCAGTTCTTACAATAGTGCAGAAAATTTAATATTGATACCAGGAAATCAAAATTTGACTTACATCCATTCGTTTTTCTTTCAGTATACGGTTTCGCTTTAACTGGAAACAACTATTGCTTTTTAGTCTTTCGTGCCAACGTCCAAAGTCTGAGTTCCAGGAACATGGATTAGTGTCAAAGCTTTCATTATACACGCTAGTATTATATAATGCAAAGGTTACAACAGAATAATTATCCAACGATAATCAGAAAATTAATTTAGAAAACGCTAAGTCGGAGTAGTTTCTTTTCTTTTTGTTTTGTTTTTTTTCAAATCAATATTTCATTGTTGGACCCAAATATTGTCCTACTGCCCGGTAATAGACAATCGTAGAAATAATTCCAAGAATATTTCTTCAAGACGCACAAAAAAAAACAAGCCAACTTCGACATCAGGGCAAGAAAAAAATGCAGAAAGACGAGAAAAGTGAAAGATAGGAGTTCGTTGAAAGAACAAAAAACAAACTAAACGAACGTAAACAGAGGGGAAAAATATAAACGAATGAAACGTAACGAAAGAAGGTTTAAAAAAAAGACAAGAATGAGATTAGATATTAAGTCTGATATGGGTGTCGACGGGGTACAAGAATCCTTCAGTGGAGCGAATGGTATGGAAGCTGGCCGGGTGGAGTGATGTATAATTAATGAATTGGGGACCTGTCCCCCAATCGTGGAAACTATGATTAATGAGGGTCGGCTGATTTTAAAGGGTTCACGATTCATTTGGAAATACGAA
Organism: Ascarosepion bandense; assembly: GCA_037127315.1. Taxonomy (NCBI): domain Eukaryota; kingdom Metazoa; phylum Mollusca; class Cephalopoda; order Sepiida; family Sepiidae; genus Ascarosepion; species Ascarosepion bandense. Next base: position 2,760,351 of record JBBBDQ010001775.1, read on the forward strand.
ATATAATTTCTTTTTTTTTTCTCTATCTCTCTCTTTCTCTCTCTTATTTATTTATTTATTTATCTGTTTATTTATTTGGACTCTGAAGTCTTTGGGCTGGCGAGGTCTCTTTGCGACATTTGCTTGCATGATCTGACATGAATTAAAAGGTAGTGCATTGAATACGACAGACAGTTGACTGGTTTACGGCGTGGTTGAGGGGCGTGTAAAAGAAAGAACGAGAAGAAGGAGAGAATACGAAAGAAAAAGAAAAGGTTGAATGGACAGAAGAAGTGATAGAAGCGACGGGAGGAAGAAAGAGCATATTGAGGGACAATTAAAAGCATTAGCGAAAAACAAGAAATATGAAGAAAACTAAAAGAAATTAGAAGAGAAGAGAAGCAAGTACACGAAAAATAAAGAATGAAAACTACAAAGAATATAAAAAAACAAAAAAAAAGTGTAAAAAAAAGATGGAGGCGAAAAAAGAAAATTCAGAATGCGAGAAATAAATTGTCGTCTAAATTACGTAAAAAAAAATGAAAATAACACTGACATCTCATTTTAACAGATATACCAGAATTATCTAAAGACTAAATCTATTCAATAAAAAACACCATTGGCTTCAACCACTACCTCCAGACGACTTCGGAATCCCTTGAAACTTTTCTGGACATTCTCCTTACCTAAGATGTTGAATGCTGCCATAATCCTTGCCTTCAGGTCATCTTTGTTGTTGCAAGCAGTTTTTTGTTCTCACGCTCAACATCGCCCCACACATTGTTCTCACGCTCAATATCGCGCCACACATCGTTTGCAGTCTGTGGAGTGTCCAGATGTAAAGTGTGATATGGTCACAGAACTTGTCTGATAGCCATGACTGGGTTCTACTGTTTGTGTGGCATGGTGCAGAGTCCTGTTGCTAGACATAGGGTTTTCTAGCAGCCATTCTCTTGAACCAGAGTAGCACTACTTCCTCAAGGTACTAGATTTAGACCTCCGTGTTGAGTCTGGGGCTCTGTGGGCAGATGAATGGAGGTATAATGTCGATACTACAAGTGATCACTCCAAACCCCTTTATAATCACCATTTAAATCATACAATTATTTCCGTATCCTCTGCACTGTACTCAGATTAACATCCGAACACTCTCTAATGTTTGTATTGGGGCTTCCACGCAATTTCCAAACAGTACAGCATATCGCTTCCAAATTTCTTGGAGAGTGAGTTGCATCATGGTGTTCGTTTTTTTCACAGACCGTATCAAACTAACCCTACATACTGCGCAGACGACAAAATCAGAAACAAATAACGCCTATGAGTGAAATTAAAAATATACAATGGCGATAATTTACGAATCGCATCCTGTAGAAGAAAAGACGAACAGAACGAAAGAAAAAATGAAGAAAGGAAATAGAATGAAAAAGAATAAAAAATACGTAAAGATAAATAAATAAACGAGAAGGGAATGAATTAAAAGTAGAAAGATAAAAGCAATGAAAAGATAAGGAAATATGAGAGAACGAGGAAAAGGAATGCAAACAAATGAAAAGAAATGAACTAAGATAAAACTAAAGTTCATAAAAGAAACAGACGATGAAGAAAGAATACACTGTAAAGAAAGAACATGTGTATAGGGGAAAGAATGCCGGAAAAAACGAAAGAAAGAAAGAAAAAAAGAAAAGAAGGGATGCCGGAAAGAAACAAACGAAAGAAAAAAAAAGAAAAGAAGGGATACCGGAAAGAAACGAACGAAAGAAAGAAAAAAAGAAAAGAAGGGATACCGGAAAGAAACGAACGAAAGAAAGAAAAAAAGAAAAGAAGGGATACCGGAAAGAAACGAACGAAAGAAAGAAAAAAAGAAAAGAAGGGATACCGGAAAGAAACAAACGAAAGAAAGAAAAAAAGAAAAGAAGGGATACCGGAAAGAAACGAACGAAAGAAAGAATACTGGAAGGAATGCCGAAAAGGAACGAAACGAAAGAAAGATTAGGGGAAGGGATGCCGGAAAGAGACGAACGAAAGATAGAATAGGGTAAGGCATACCGGAAAGAAACGAACGAAAAAAAGAATAGTGGAAGGAATGCCGGAAAGAAACGAACGAAATAAAGAATATACTAATGAAAAAAAAAAGCATGAAAATAGAAAAAGGAATGATGTAATGAAAAACGAAAACTGGGCAAAAAAATTGGAAGGCCTCCATATAGATAAATGAAAACAAAACAGTTACAAGAAAAAAAAATATCGATTAAGAAAGACAATGGATGAAAAAAGAAAAGACGGGAAAACAATCAGGAAAAGGAAAAGGAAGATGAGAATGTCAAAAATAATAATAATAATAATAATAATAATAATAATAATAATAATAATTGCATCTGGATTAAAGTCCGAAACTGAAGGCTTTATTCTTGCAGCACAAGACCAAAGTCTTTTCACGAGAAACTTTCAGGCAAATATTATGCATAATAATATGGATCCAAAATGCAGGTTTTGTGATAAACACCAAGAAACAATAGACCACCTAATCTCAGGCTGTTCTGTGCTTGCCCCAAATGAATATAAAAATCGCCACGATAGAGTTGGGCAATATTTACATTGGGCAATATGCAAACATTATGGAAAATCTGTAAAGAAACACTGGTATGAACATCACCCAGCACCGGTTACAGAAATAGAAGATGTAACCATTCTATGGGATTACACCATCTACACAGACAGAAAAATTGAAGCAAACAGGCCAGACATTATTGTTAAAAACCAGAAGGAGAAAACTTGTCTATTAATTGATATGGCTTGTCCAGCGGATTGTAACATAGCAATCAAGGAATTTGAAAAACTGTCAAAATATAAAGACCTGGAAATTGAAATAGGAAAAATGTGGAAATTGAAAACAAGAGTTGTGCCAGTGATAGTAGGTGCACTTGGAATGATAAAAAATGGAACAAAACAACACATTGAAAGAATCCCTGGAAACCCCAGCTTAAGAGATATACAAAAAATTGTCTTATTAAGTACAGCCCACACACTAAGGAAAACTTTATCTATGTAATGCTGGAGATGATAGGGAAGATAGAAAAACATAAAATGGAGCCATAACAACCTGCCACTATCTGCCTTAGGTCTCCCCGCAGACTTGGTTGGTAGTGAGACCAAAGCAGAAATCGAAATATGATGAAAAATGACAACATAATAATAATAATAATGAAAACTCGAAAAACGTAGATAACCTCACTGCAACATTATCTTCTGCTCCGTCTCTTTCCCGTAACAGCCATTTTCAATCGTCTGTTGCGGCCATTACATATTTTGCTTCACGTCCCTCACAATATCTTCGGCTAATATAGCATTGTTTTATCTTACATTTCACCAATTAATTTATACTTCATTACATTCGTCTAGAATATAGCTTTATCCTTATTAATTTATATCCTTTCGTGTTTTCTTTTTTCTTTAATAATTCATTCATTTTTTTATTAATAGATTTACTTAGGGAGATTGAACGCAGAGTTTGACAGATCGACATTGGTCGTTTGTAGACGACGAAGATAAGAGCTTCAATCATTTAGTGACATTCTCAACCTTTTGTTTCCATGTATCTAAACTTATTTATAAATGGAACTTTGTCTCTCTGTGTGTCTGTGTGTCCGTTACCTATAGACTCCGAAACGGCTGAACCGATTTTCTTGAAAATTTACAGTTGTACTATAAGCGTCTGCCAGTGTTCTTAGCTAGGTTTTGTGTCGAGGTATCAACGATAAATATCGAAAATCGATAATCGAAAAAATCGAGTTATAGAAGGAGTGGTCTGATTTTAATCAAACTTGATACACTCATAGACAAAGACATAAGAAACGATATTCAGAAGTTTCAAGGTTGCAGTTCTTACAATAGTGCAGAAAATTTTATATCGATATCAGAAAATCAAAATTTTACTTACATCCATTTATTTTTCTTTCAGTCTACGGTTTCGCTTTAATTGGAAACAACTATTGCTTTTTAGTCTTTCGTGCCAACGTCCAAAGAGTCTGAGCTCCAGGACCATGGATTAGTTTTAAAACTTTCATTACATCCGAGCAACGCCGGACTTTATGAAAAATAATTTAGTAATTTACGCTTGACTTCATAAAGAAATAATTAAAAACACAAAAACTGTTTAGTTGAGGTAAAAGTCACAGGCGGGATCTAAAGGTATTTTTTTAATCGTTTCACCCCATGCAAGACAGTATCGCCACTGGTGCGTAGGGGGCTACATAAGAGAAGAGTTAAAGTTTAAGCAGGAGGAGAGCAAAGGGAAAGACGAACCAGTTACTTGGGTGTCAGAGAAAGGGCAAAAGAAAGATGAAAATACCAGTGTGAAGACAGTTATGAGGGTAAAGTGAGAAAGGAAAATAACAAGATACACGAGGTGATGGTGATGGGAGTGGACAAGAGAAGGACTAGAGTCTACTGGACAAGAGATAGGAATTGACATTGCATTTAAATTATTGGAGATTGTAGCTATAAAAAAAAATATATATATACAGAAGGGAGTTCCACAAGCGGGAAGTGCGAGAAAGGAAGCTGATGGAGTAGAAATGGCGGCTGCATTTAGTTGATTTAACTGTAAAAGGGTGGGACCTTGTTGCCAGTCTGGGTATTGAACAAACACAAAAATGTGCCTTCAGGGTTTCTGCATATGCCGATGACGTATCGATTTTCGTGTCGCATTGTAGCGATAGGTGGTACAAATAGTTCTTGAATGCTACAAAAAAGGTCACGGGTGCCAAGATAAACTACAAGTCTCTCGGTTTGCGGTTAAGCGTCTGGAAAGTGGTCGATCTTTGGTAGCCCTTTATTTGGTCTGACGAACGCGTCCGCATTCTTAGAGCGTGATTCGGGTCGGAACAGCGGTCCGGACTTGGCTTCAAAGGCCGTTGTCCGTGAATGGTAGGGCTAAAACCTGTGATACTTTCTTCTTTCCTCTCTCTTTACGTGTTTTGGTGGTTGTTTACTTGAAAATCCTTCAGCCTAGTCTGAAAGAGCATTTCATTCGCTCCTTACGATTGTTGAAGAGATTGTTAGTTTTTCATTCTTCATTTTATTACCCTGGAACTGTGTTTACACCCTTTTTACATTTTAATTATTTACTGATTAAAATTATGTTTTTAAACTAGTTTCAACTTTTTCCTTTCTGTAAGTAATTTTCGTGTCCTGTCTATCATTAACAATAACACCAATACGCAGTTTTCATGTGTTAGCTGAAAAGATCCTAAAGTTTACACGATCACGTCAACTTTTAAATTAAAATCTCTCTCTCTATTTATATATATATATATACACACACACACACACACACACATATATATATATATATATATATATATATATATATATATATAACACAAATTCGATGCCACAGAACATAAATTCTGATTTAAATGGGAACGATGGCATTTTTTTAACCTTTAGGAATCCTATCAGGCCAACACATCTTCAGAATGAATCGTTGGCATACCTTAGTTAAAACAGAAAGATAACTGATCACAAAGAATAACTGACAAGGGCAAGGCTGTAACGTGATTAAAACAATTTATTAGTAAAAGAATTTACGAAGAAGAAGATATTAAAGGCGCGAACACAGTATAGAAAGAAAAAATTGCTACTCACTTTCTTGCGGATAGACAATTAAAACGAATGATATCTCATTCTGTCTACACAGGTCTGGTCTGTGTAACTTGTGTATAGCTTCAAGCACACACAGATGATTTGCAAAGTGGTCTCTGTGCAGAACAGTAAAGTAGCTATCTACATATGCTTTCATACAGTTCAGAGTATTAAGGAGGTAGTGGCCTATCGCTTAATCATACCCAGAGTCGTTCTCAAAGAGAGACTCTGGTTGTTTTTTCTTATATTGATAATTTATATATATATATATATATATATATATATATATATATATATATATAAATGAATTAACTATTGAAATATGAAAGTAATTTTTCTAATATTTCCTTTCTTAAAATACCCCTTTCTCAAGCCAACATATATAGCCATGAAAACAAAACGGTAAAATTGAAAACTTCTATTTAAATTAAATACAATCATTTATCAAATTAAGATATAATAATTATATTAATATAAAGTAAATAGAACACATTCAAGAAGAACGATAACATTTAATTATTGTTGTTAAGGTATTAAGTTGCATCACTAATCATTCGCCATATTTAACTTTGACTTTTTTTTAATTTTTTATTTACACTTCTACTTATAGATATTTTTTGTAAAACAAAATCCTTTCATTTACCTTGATAAATTTCATCAGAGAACGAAACGCGTCGGTAAAAGAAAGTATTCTTTTGTACAGATACATTTTATTTATATCTGAATTTCATATATACCCCCATTACATACACACACAATATATATATATATATATATATATATATATAGATATATAGATATATTAATCATCTCACCCCAAGCAAGGCATTCCACTGCCACTATTGCGCATGGGGCTACATAGGGGAAGGTAAAGAGAAGGAGTGGTTAGACATAGGGAATGTCAGGAGGAAGGTGACAGATCAGAAAGGATAGCGAGGATGACGGTTGGGCAGATGGAAAAAGTGTTTGATAGAATGGGAGCAGGTTAGTGTACTATTAAGTAAATCATCGAGCTTTATATTCGACCTCAACAGAAGGCAGAAAGCACAGGACTCTTAAGCAGTGCGCATCCACTACCAGGAATCGAACCCATACAGTTTGGGTTATTAAGTTGATGTCATGCCAACTGTACCACGGGCCCTGGTGACAAAGAGGTAACGAATTAAACTAGATGATGCGCCGCTCGTTCACAAATTCCGTGGGGGAACTCCTCCAAGTTCCTTTACCCAGAGGATAGTGCTTCCTTAGGCCACGACCTTTTAAACCAAACCGCATTCTGCATTCTGTTGATGTCGAATATAAAGCACGATGATTTACTTAATAATTGTTCAAATCCTCCTACTACTTGAATTATATATATATATATATATATATATATATATTGTAAGTGACAGAACAACGTAGATTTTGAACCCACTGTTCAACCATTTACTTTTATAAAGAGTGCTCGATACAACGTAAAGCTTTATATTGTAATGTTTGTTACAATGGTTTATAAAAGCATACTTATACACTATAGTCATCCTCAGACTGATCAGTTTCGCTGTATCACAGCTCATCAGTACGGTTAGACAACCGATTTCTTTTTACCCATGATTGAAACCCGACCGAACTGGCGTAAGTCAGCGATTCTACCTCTGAGCTACGGGCGTTCGGTAGAAGAAAGCAGACTTTTTAGCGTGTATATTATCATTATACAAGCTCAATAGCTGAGAGTGTTCTAATTCATTGCTGAATGAACGATGCGTAGATGCCAGAGTAGCTACTGTCTTTCAAAGTCTACCATTCCTCCAGAGTGCTCAATCAGGATGTGAGAGCGTTATATACATATATTCTACGCACACTATATATATTCATTTACAATAAATTGTAAACGCAAATTCTACTCCATCAGCTTCTTTTTTCGCACTTCCCGCCTGTGGAACTCCTTTCCGTTTATTTGCTTTCCCGACAGCTACAATCTCCAAAGATTTAAGTGTAAAGTCAGTAGTCATCTCCTATCTCACTAACCTGCATCTTCTCTCTCTCTCTCTCATGCTTCTTTCTCCGTCCACTCCACTCTCATCAGTATTCTCATCCTTCTCTTAGCCACTTCCTGACATCCCCAATAATCTGTCACTCTTTCTCATAACTTTTTTTCTATGTAACCCCCTACAAAACAGTGGCAGTAAAATGCCTTGCTTAGGGTGATATGATTATAAAAAATATATATGTATGCACTACTTCGGCGATATATGCATAACGCTTCAGCAAAGTAATGAGTTCTTTCGGTGACCGGCGTGTGTACACGCTGCTTATATATAACAGGCTAAAATTTCCCTTTTCTGATACATGCGCCTATAGCTTAGGGTTAGCGACGCTGATTGACACCAAATCGGTCAGTTTCGATCCCGGCCGGTGGCAAGTGGATGTCTAGCCACACTGATGAGCTGTAATACAGCGAAACAGGCTCGTATGTGGATGACAAAAATTATATAAATAATCTACAAACAAGCCTTTTTCGATGTATCACAGTGAAACTGAAAGCCGAAATCTGAATCCGACTAATTTGTTATTATACGAACATTTTACCACTGACCTGTGTAACGGCAGGAATCGGCATATATATATATATATATATATATATATATATATACCAGCAGTATAGCCCGACGTTGCTCGGGTGTACTGAAAGCTTTAAAACTAATCCATGGTCCTGGAGCTCAGACTCTTTGGACGTTGGCACGAAAGACTAAAAAGCAATCGTTGTTTCCAGGTAAAGCGAAACCGTAAACTGAAAGAAAAATCAATGGATGTAAGTCGAATTTCGATTTCCTGGTATCGATATCAAATAAGTTTTTTTCGTCGTAAACTGAAATTTGAAGGCTGAATAAGTCCTCTGACTAAATGGTATCATGGCTGAGACTAAGAACTACAATTATACCTACTTAGAGCCAAACCCGAAGTAAAAACTAAAATAAAAGGGCCGAAAAAACCACAGACATACAGGTAGATCAACAGACACACAAACAAACATCTTGCCTTATATATATATATATATTATCGATTTTCTACACTATTGTAAGAACTGCAACTTTGAAACTTCTGAATATCGTTTCTTATGTCTTTGTCTATGAGTGTATCAAATTTGATTAAAATCGGACTACTGCTTCTATAACCCGATTTTTTCGATTACCAATTTTCGATATTTATCCGGGGTACCTGGACACAAAACCTAGCTAAGAACACTCGCAGACGCTTATAGTACAACTGTGTAAATTTTCAAGAAAATCGGTTCAGCCGTTTCGGAGTCTATAGGTAACGGACACACACACACACACACACACAGAGACAAAGTTCCATTTATAAATAAGTTTTATATATATATATATATATATATATATATATATATATATATATATATATATATATATATCAGACTAAATGAAATATGTAATTTTAATGTAAAAGATTTTTGACTTTAACTGAGGCGGTTCATCCCGAAACTTTGAAGTCGGTATGAGCCTGCTCTGTAGAATGAAAAATACTTTGCAGTAAAACTAACAGCACTCTATCTCCTCCCACCCCTGATATCGAGCACTTTATGATAAAACGAAATACAACTGAAAAAAAGAAACACAAATATATAAATGAGTCTAAATGATATATAATATTTAATTTAGACTGATTTTTATCTTTTATCTTAGAGTCTAAATGAAATAGAAGATGGAATATCTCCGCTATTTTTTAAGGCGGGAATTTGTGTTAAAATCAACACATTTAAAATTGTTTGCAGATTTTACCTCGATGTATTCCAGAAAAGGGACTATTAGCAGTGAGAAATAATGAATATATTTAAATATGGCCTCACTTCGATGTTATTTCTTCAAAATATGACAGGGTTTTCACACTTTTCAATGTCGTAATGGATCGGGTTGAATAATTTCTTTCGGTTTTCTCCCGAGTCTTCAGGTCCAACTAAGAATTTGTCAGAAATAAAACAAGGATCCTTATGTAAACAATTTCACAGTGTCAGATAAAGACAAAGACATAAATATCTTTTGAATAAGCTTTCCTTTTTTTCCTTTGTTGTTTTATTCGTCTTTGCGTGTCGAACCTTCCAGTTTACTGAAGGCTCATGGGAAAGAAAAAATTTGGTGAGGTTTGTCTAGTTTCTAAATCTAGTAATTGTTGTTATTTGTGGTTGCTGTTTGTTTCTTTCCGATTCTTTTTTTATCACTTCAAGAAGACGATATTTGTCGAATGAGTGTCTGCGTTAATGCTGAGGGATTAAAGCGCCCCCTGGGTAAAGCAAGTAACGAAATAAGGAAAGGCTGTTAGGGGAAAAGTTGGGTCTTTTAGGAAAGGTGAAGAAAAACAAGAAGAAATAAATAAATTATATATGTATATATAATTTAAGAAGAGTACTTTGTTGTGGTGCAGTGGATATCGACTCGGAACGACAAATCGGGGAGCCGAGTTCGAATTCTAGTTAAATTCCTCGCATTCACTTTCGCACAAATATTTTTGGGAAAGGTATTAATTTGTTCCTTCCCTCCAGTTATAGGCTAAATGATAGGACAGATTGAGTTCTATAGCCTTGACTGGCAACCAGTCTACCGCAGAAAGCAATGGCAGCCTAATGTGGGATAATCTTCCGCCCAGTCATTTATGTCTCTTTCGAGACATGATCGCCCAAAGCGTGTATCACGTATGGCACTTAACTGACTGACTCTAGACAGATAGTGGTGGCACAGGAATCGTTTGTCTTCCCAAAATGGATTTAAATGCATTTCACTCTCATATATATATATATATATATATATATATATATATATTATAAATTAAAATTTAGAACAAGTTCAAATTGCTATCTGCTACAAAGTGTGCATTTTGTTTCGACGTTGAAGAGGCAATGTTTCATTAGATAGTGAACGCTATTTTTTATGAAAAAATAGCGTTTCCTCCCTGATGAGACATTGTCCATTCAATATCGAAACAAAATGTGCATTTTGTGGCAGATTGTAATTTGAACATGTTCTAAATTATATTTTATAATAAATATTCATGACACTCTTTCTATATTGAGCACTGTTTTAAATTAACGTTTTGAACGTTGTCAATATTTTCTTCGGTCCTTATTCATTATATATATATATAATCGGTCAGTAATCATTTTTATGTTTCATTAAATAGCACCGATAAAAGAAGTTTTTTCTTTTCTTTCTTTTAATTTCTTTTTTTTTTTTTTTTGTTTACATGGACAAAGAGAGTGTAGTAAGTGTATATATTGATTTTCACCAGTTAATTGACCATTTTCATGGAGTTCTTTGTTGGAACATTTTTGCGTTTTTGATCTCTGTTGAATTGTTGAGAGGTAGCCGTAATTATAACCCGTGTGGGATCGGACTGGTAGTAATTCTATGTTGGATTGCTTTTTAAATGTTTTGTCAAAAAAATAAAAATAAAAATTTTAATGAGAAATCATAGTAACATCTACTAATTTCTTTCCAATCTCACTCCCCCCAGGATCCCCCTACTCATAGAACCTCCTACCTCTACCAAAAAGCTGACTGGGAAGCCTTTCGCGATTTCCTCTGCGACGTCCCTTGGGGAAAAGTGTTTGACCTATCAGTTGATGACTGTGCCTCTGAGGTCTCGTCATGGGTGAAAGCTGGCATTGATGCCTTCATACCCACCAGGAAGTATTGCTTAAAACCTCATTCCCCTCCGTGGTTCTCTCCAGCCTGCTCAGCCGCCATTGCCCACAGGAACCATTACTTCCATCTATTCCAGAGACAGCCAACTGATCACAATAGGCGCCTGTTCACATCCGCTCGCAGTGAGTGCAAGAGAACTCTAAATGACGCCAAACAGTTGTTTGCGGAGAGAATGCGACAGCACATAGCTGACCGCAAGTTCGGCTCCAAGGACTATTGGAGGATTTGTAAACGAGTGCTCAACAATAGGAAATCCTCAATACCTCCTTTAATCCATGGATTTGACGTTCTCACGTCATCTGCTGAGAAAGCTGAGTGCTTTGCCCGCAGATTCTCATCCAACTCCACACTCGACTCGTCCGGAGTGCACCCACCCGACTTCCCTATTAGAACTGAGGCCAAACTGCATGACGTGTATATTACCCCGACAATAGTATCCAGAGTAATTTCAAAACTCGACCCCCATAAGGCGTGTGGAGACGATGGAATCCCGGTGATAGTCCTTAAGAGGTGTGCCCCTGAACTTTCCCCTGTCCTCTCTAAACTGTTTAACTACTGCCTTTCTGCTTCCTGCTTTCCTGCATGCTGGAAATTCTCCTCAGTCGTTCCTGTCTTTAAGAATTGTGGTGAACCCTCGGACCCATCCAACTATCGCCCTATCAGTCTCCTACCAATATTCGGGAAAGTGTTCGAGGCTATAATAAATGCTGAAATAGTTCATCATCTCACCGCCCACAAGCTGTTCTCCGACAGGCAATATGGATTCCGATTTGACAGGTCCACAGCCGACCTGCTAACTACTGTAACGGAGTACATGCTACAGGCCCTTGATGAGTCTGACGAGGCTCGCGCGGTTGCTCTGGATATCTCCAAGGCTTTCGACAGGGTTTGGCACCCTGGCCTCCTATGCAAACTACGCGGTTATGGTATTACCGGTCGCCTGCTTGACCTAATCCAATCTTTCTTAAATAACCGCAAAATGAAGGTCGTTCTGAATGGGCGTGCCTCTTCGTCCTACAGCACGAATGCTGGTGTCCCACAAGGCTCTATCCTGGGCCCAACGCTCTTCCTTATTTTCATCAACGACCTCCCAGATGAGATCAGGTCCCAAGTAGGCATCTACGCAGATGACACTACAATATACTCCCGCTCCAGTAAGAAACCTGTCGTGGCGGACAGACATAATCTCGCTGCTGACCTTGAGCGGGATCTACACTCTGTGGTGAACTGGGGCAAGAAGTGGCTTGTCAACTTTAATTCCTCTAAGACCAAGCTGTTGTCTGTCAACCATTACAGGCAACCTCTTCTGCCTCCCATAAGCATGGACCAGATGATTCTCCCGGAGAGTAATACACTACGCCTCCTCGGACTTACCCTGTCCTCAGACCTCAAATGGAAGCACTATATTGAATCCATAGCAAAATCTACTGCTAAGAAGATTGGGTCACTATGTCGATCCAGGATGTTTTTTCCACCTGAATCCATCCTGCATATATACAAGTCAACCATCCGTCCGTGCATGGAGTACTGCTGCCATTTATGGTCAGGTGCCCCTGCCGTTCTCCTCAGTGTTCTTGACAAGCTCCAAAGGAGAGTCTGTAATGTGATAGGTACTGATCTGGCGACTCGTCTGCAGCCACTTTCCCATCGTCGAAATGTGGCCTCCCTCTGTCTCTTCTATAAATACTTTCATGGCTTCTGCTCGGATGAGCTTAAGTCACTGATGCCTCCTCAACAGGTGTTTACCCGTTCAACCAGACTGGCAACTGGGTCCCACCCATTCACAGTCAGGTTAGCCAAACGCAGACGACAATTCTACTCCTGCAGCTTCCTCTCTCGCACTTCCCGCCTGTGGAACTCACTCCCGTATTCTTGCTTTCCTGACGGCTACGACCTCCAGAAATTTAAAAGCAAAGTTAATACTCACCTACTAACCACTGGCCTCTAGCTCTCTCTCCCCTCCCCTGTATAAGCTTCCCTTTCTCTCCGCCCATGTACCTGTCATTGCACCTGCTTTCTCAGTTTTCTATTGTTCCTTTCTAACTAGCTTGTACTCCTCACTCTTTTCTAATTAATCTTTCTACACTTATGTAACCCCCTGCACATCAGTGGCGTTTCTGCCTTGCTCGGGGTGAAATGATTAAAAAAAAAAAAAAAAAAAAAAAAAAAAAGTGAAAGAAGTTGTGGAGAGAATTGATCATTGATGCACTCTTCCGAAACACAAACACACACACACACACACACATATGTGTGTGTGTGTGTGTGTGTGTGTGTGTGTGTGTGCAATGAAAATGAATTGAACGAATGAACGAATTTATTACAAATTTATTTGTAAATTCGTGTAATTTATTCACAACTTAACAAATCTATTAAAAATTACAAATTATTTATTAGAAAATCACAATTATTTGTTACAAAATATTTACAAATTATTTATTACAAATTTATTTTCATTTCTCTTTTAAATTTTAACACAGTTCTCATCTGATTACGATCCTTCGTGGAATAAACCTTACAAGTTACCAAGGACACTGCTTAAAAATATATATATATATATATATATATATATATATATATATATAGAATGTGTGTAGATATTTCATAATGATTGTTCTAAGTCTGTCAACAGACCTACGCAATGCAACCATTTCTTTATAACATGGTTCTTAAAAAATTTAACTTCAGTTTATATTTCGTTCACAAAGGACAAATACCTGTCTGAAAATTCCGATTCTAATCATTTTTCACGTCGTACTTCTATTTTGTTCTAATCACTCAGTTGGGTGCTATATATGATATATGCTAGGATAATCATGTCTCTTGAATGACTGACTAGGCAGAAAATTTTTCCTTTAGAAAGTTGCCATTTCTTTCTGCGGTAGACATTTCTTTCTGTCGGTAATCAATGCTACAGAGCCCAATCTGTCACGCTGAACCTTCACCCATAGCTGAAGGAAGAAAAATGGGTTCATGTCTTTCCCAATGGTATTTGCGCGTAAGTAAATGTAACGAATTCAACTGGAATTCGAACTCAGCTCTCTGATTTTCCATTGCGAGCCGATATCCATTACCTCGCAACGCACATCACCTAATCAACATTGCTCTATTAGTATAGTAGCAGTATAGGCCGGCGTTGCTCGGGTGTAATGAAAGCTTTAAAACTAATCCATGGTCCTGGAGCTCAGAATCAGCCTAAAGAATATTTGAAATAATAAATTAAGTGCGACAATTTACCAATCGCACCTAGTATATATATATATATATATATATATATATATATATATATATATATATACATACTAGCAGTATAGCCCGGCGTTACTCGGGTGTAATGAAAGCTTTAAAACTAATCCATGGTCCTGGAGCTCAGACACTTTGGACGTTGGCACGAAAGACTAAAAAGCAATAGTTGTTTCCAGTTAAAGCGAAACCGTAGACTGAAAGAAAAATGAATGGATGTAACTCAAATTTTGATTTCCTGCTATCGATATAAAATTTTCTGCACAATTGTAAGAACTGCAACCTTTAAACTTCTGAATATCGTTTCTTATGTCTTTGTCTATGAGTGTATCTAATTTGATTAAAATCGGACTACTGCTTCTATAACCCGATTTTTTCGATTATCGATTTTCGATATTTATCTGGGGTACCTCGACACAAAACCTAGCTAAGAACATTCGCAGACGCTTATAGCACAACTGTCCTCAATTTTCAAGAAAATCGGTTCAGCCGTTTCGGAGTCTATAGGTAACGGCCACACACACACACACACACACAAAGTTCCATTTATAAATAAGTTTAGATTTAGATAATAGATCATAATAATGGAAAGACGATGATGGTTTGATTGATTGTTTGGACTTTACGGCATATCAACAACTGCATGGTCATTCAATGCCAGTGTGGTATTATGTATATATGTAGTTTTGTTTGATTTTTTAATATATTTTTGTTATGTAGTTGGTTTGGTAGCTATTCGTTTGTTTGTTGTTTTTGTTTGTTTTGTTGAGAGAAGTTTTGAACAGTTTCGTCTCTTTTAAATATTGTATAATTTGGTGAGGTTTGACTTTTTGGAACACTTTGCCAATTTGTTGGTTTGTAATATTTTCTTTGGATGTTTTTGTACTTTTTACATTCTATTAGTATATGTTTTATTGTTGTCTGCTGGTTGCAGACTGTGCATTTGGGTGCTTCTGTAGCTTTGATCAGATATGAGTGGGTCAGTTTTGTATGCCCAATTCGAATTCTATTTAATACGATCTCTTCTCTTCGTTCCTCCACTGTTTTTTTAGCTTTCTTTTTTTTATTTTTGGTTGGTTTTCATGTAATTTGTTTTGGTGCATGTATTCCACTCAGCTTGCCACTTGTTTTACTGAAATTCCCTGATTTTTCTTGTGTAGGTTTGTATGCGGGATTTTGATTTTTTTTTTTATTTGGTCGTATGTGGCTTCTCTAGCTAATTTGTCCGATTTTTCGTTTCCAGGGATGCCAACGTGACTTGTTATCCAGGCTATTATAATTTTTTTTACTTCTTTCAGCTATTTCATTGTATTTTTGTGCTGTCTCTGTAGTTTAGTTTGGCTTTTTCTTCGAGATGACGACGATGATGATAAATAGGATGGAGAGTGAAGATGAGGATAGAGAAGAAGGAAAAAGCAGAGGCTAATAATAATAATAGTAATGAGAAGAAGAAGAAGAGGATGGTGAATAGGATGGAGAATTAGAAAATGAAGAAGATGAGGATAAAGAAGAAGGAAAAGGCAGAGGCTAATAATAATAACAGTAATGAGAAGAAGAAGAAGAGGATGGTGAATAGGATGGAGAATTAGAAAATGAAGAAGATGAGGATAAAGAAGAAGGAAAAGGCAGAGGCTAATAATAATAACAGTAATGAGAAGAAGAAGAAGAGGATGGTGAATAGGATGGAGAATTAGAAAATGAAGAAGATGAGGATAAAGAAGAAGGAAAAGGCAGAGGCTAATAATAATAACAGTAATGAGAAGAAGAAGAAGAGGATGGTGAATAGGATGGAGAAGTAGAAAATGAAGAAGATGAGGATAAAGAAGAAGGAAAAGGCAGAGGCTAATAACAATAACAGTAATGAGAAGAAGAAGAAGAGGATGGTGAATAAGATGGAGAAGTAGAAAATGAAGAAGATGAGGATAAAGAAGAAGGAAAAGGCAGAGGCTAATAATATTAATAGTAATGAGAAGAAGAAGAAGAAGAAGAAGAGGATGGTGAATAAGATGGAGA
This sequence comes from Ascarosepion bandense, assembly GCA_037127315.1. Lineage (NCBI taxonomy): Eukaryota > Metazoa > Mollusca > Cephalopoda > Sepiida > Sepiidae > Ascarosepion > Ascarosepion bandense. Next base: position 2,776,925 of record JBBBDQ010001775.1, read on the forward strand.
AGTAGAAAATGAAGAAGATGAGGATAAAGAAGAAGGAAAAGGCAGAGGCTAATAATATTAATAGTAATGAGAAGAAGAAGAAGAAGAGGATGGTGAATAAGATGGAGAAGTAGAAAATGAAAGAAGATGAGGGTAAAGAAGAAGGAAAAGGCAGAGGCTAATAACAATAACAGTAATGAGAAGAAGAAGAGGATGGTGAATAAGATGGAGAAGTAGAAAATGAAGAAGATGAGGATAAAGAAGAAGGAAAAGGCAGAGACGAATAATAATAATAGTAATGAGAAGAAGAAGAAGAGGATGGTGAATAAGATGGAGAAGTAGAAAATGAAGAAGATGAGGATAAAGAAGAAGGAAAAGGCAGAGACGAATAATAATAATAGTAATGAGAAGAAGAAGAAGAGGATGGTGAATAGGATGGAGAAGTAGAAAATGAAGAAGATGAGGATAAAGAAGAAGGAAAAGGCAGAGGCTAATAATAATAGTAATGAGAAGAAGAAGAGGATGGTGAATAGGATGGAGAAGTAGAAAATGAAGAAGATGAGGATAAAGAAGAAGGAAAAGGCAGAGGCTAATAATAATAATAATGAGAAGAAGAAAAAAAAGAAGAGGATGAAGAAGTAGAAAATGAAGAAAATGATGATAAAGAAGAAGGAAAAGGCAGAGGCTAATAATAATAATAATAATGAGAAGAAGAAGAAGAAGAGGATGGTGAATAGGATGGAGAAGTAGGAAATGAAGAAGTTTAGAATAAAGAAGGAAAAGACAGCGGTAAATAAAAATTATATATGATACTGGAAAGAAGGGGGGAGACTTTTTTTGTTAATCGTATCACCCCGAGCAAGGCGGTAACGCCACTGATGCGCAGGGGGCTACTTAAGAGTAAAAAGATTGGAAAATAGAAAGACGGAAAATACATCCTAAACAGGGAACAAGGGATGAGCCTCTTCACCTGTTCAATAAACGTGGGGATGATTAATTGGATAAAAAATAGAAAATGAAAAACGAGAAAAAAGGAATAAGGCAGAGGTGAACAACGACGACAACAACAACAATGATAATATAATAATCACATTCCTATCAGCCACAATAAGTGAGAATTTGTGGTGGTTTAATCTTTCATTGGTACCAATGATTCAGCGAAAATATTCCCTATACTGTTACAACACTACCAGCCTAAAATGTTCATACAATGTATGGTTGATGTATATTTTCATGTTGTTCACGTCAAATTATCGCCCCTACGAATCTTGTCGCAGCAGAAATCAAGACTCATCAGAACAGGCAAGTTTTGTTCCAATCCTGTTTTTTCCAGTTTAGTGATTCTCAGCGAATCACAGACTCTGTTTCTTGTTCTTATTCGACAAAAGTGCCACCTGACGTTGTCTTCTAGTCCATCGGCTTCAAGGTTCTTCTGCTCTAGGCCATCGGCTTCAAGGTTCTTCTGCTCTAGGCCATCGGCTTCAAGGTTCGACGTGTCATTTGTTCCGAGATATTCTTTTGTATATTTTTGCTGTAAAGCGTTGTTTATTTGAACTACTTTTTTCTTTGCATCAACTTGAACGAGTCTCGCTATTTTTCTCCGGCCATTTTCAGCAACAAAAGTTCTACAGCCAGAGAATGGAAACTTTTTTCTGTCTTTTCTATGTAAGCTATAGTTATCGTTGATTGTGAATGTCAAAATAGCCACGCATTTTATGAGACAAACAGCAAGTTTTTATAGTCATCCGTCTCACAAAAAAAAAGAATAGAAAATGACTACAGCCAGCAGTTTCATAAAAAAAGAATGTTACTATTGTCAATCATTCCCTGAAAATGATACAGATGATCAAGAAATATCCGTTTCTTAAAAATGACTTAGAAAATTAAATCAGGTACCCATTTCATTAAAAAGAAATTTTAAAAAGTCACTGCTGCTATCCGTTTCCTAAAACAGAAACCAAAATTCGTTACACTCACCCGTTTCATAAAACAAAATTTCTATCGTCGGCCATTCCACGAAAATGATACAGATGATCAAGAGATACCCGTTTCTTAAAAGTGACCCAGAAAATTAAATCAGGTACCCATTTCATTAAAAAGAAATAAAAAACTCACTGCAGCCACCCGTTTCCTAAAACAGAAACCAAAAATCATTACACGCACTCTTTTCATTAAAAACGATTAAAATCACTACAGCCACCCGTTTCGTAAATGAACCAAGAGATCACTACAGCCACCCGTTTCATAAAAAAGAAACAAAATTCTCTATACCCACCCGTTCCATCAAAAAAAGCATCCTAAGTCGTTACAAACATCAGATTCGTAAGAAACAAGTAAAAATTACTGCAGCCATCCGTTTAATAAAAAAGCAAACAAAAATACAACTCTACAGCCACCTTTTCGATGAAAATCAAGTAAAAACTACTCGCCACACATAACATTAAAAATAAACAAAAAAAATTGCCACCACCCGTTTCATCAAAAATATTTACATACACTCGTTCTACACACAACAAAAAAGAAAATCGTTGAAGACACACGTTTTAAACACACGCAAAAAAAAAGAAAAAAAGGAAATCATTTCTTCTACTTAATTTCATAAAAAAAAAGAAAATTCTTAAACTTATTTATTTTTATTTGTTCAATTTTTTTTATCTTCTTCATCATTTTTTTTCCAATAATATCAGAATAAAATAATTACATCTTATAATGATTCTGTTTACCTACTTTGGTCAAATACGCCATATTTTCTAAAGATAGATTGATTCTGAAGCCAAAAATTTCTTTCATTTTACATTCTATAACTATTGCAGAAGGTTTGACTACAACCTGCTAACTTTTTCTATTTCTAAAATAGATGATTCACATTATTTTTTTCTAGGTAAATTAAAAACGAAGCTTCTCTGCAAACTCCAAATCATAAACTAATTGCGGAAAAAAACAAACAAATTTCTTATTTTTGCGGGAATTTATTCCGAAACGACCGTCGTGTTTTGACTTTTATTGATCGCTGACATTTGGCATAGTTCCCACAACTCAACAGATTTCGACTTTGATGCCAAGACCACTGCTTCTCTTATTCAAGTCAATGATTCTTGCTTTGAGATGCATTTCGTAGTTTGTTTTTGTCCATGGTTGGTCATTGTCCCGCCTGCGGCAGTGTCCACACGACCTCAATTACGATAATGTATTCCTATTAACATTAAACATGGAATTTCTTCAAATTCTTAAATCTATTATTAAACGTAAGGTTCATCTATCGCTATCTATAGGAACCTCTTCATAAACTAAGTTTTTATCTCAGTTTGTTGTGCTATCTCACAATCAACGTCCGTTTTTTTCTTCTCTTAGCGTGTTCATGATATATCAAATCTTAGGATCTACCGAACCAAAAATTAAGTTCCCAATGTTTTCTAATAAAATAACCAGTTCAATATGAAGGTCAGTCATTCATCAATAAGCGCTGAAGATTTCACTGAAATCAAATAATAATGACAGAGGGTAGCGTAATTTAGCTTTCATTTACGTAAATCGCACCTACCTTGGCAGAACCTGATATATGAGCAAAGAGATAGATATAAACAGACTGGTAGATAGATATGTGCAGAACGAGAAAAGTTGATAGATATGTTGAGGAATTTGACAGATTTTTTAAAATCATTTCACCCCAAGTAAGGCAGTTTTACTGCCACTGGTGTGCAGGGGGTTACATAGGAAGAAAGTGATTGGAAAGAGGGACAGGTTATAAGGGGTGTAAGGAAGTGGGCAAGAGAAGACTGAGTGTGGTGAGAGTGGAGTGGACAGAGAAAAGAGCATGAGAGAAAGGATGCGAGTCATTGAAATAGGAGATGACTATTGACCTTACATTTAAATTTTTGGAGATTATAGCTGTCGGGGAAGAAGGGACAATACGAGATAGCTAGTCAGAGATAGCTGTGAGCAGGATGTGCGCAGATATACACACACAACAGTAAAAGAGGTGATTTTATAAATAAAAAAGATTTGGAACTTAAATTTGAATCAATATATATATATATTTGTACTAAAAACTAAAAAGAAACAACCGGTTTCGTCCCAGATAAGCATCAAGTTTCATTCTGGGAATGATAAGCATGTATATATATATATATATATATATATATATATATATATATATATATATAGTGTATCGAGGTAGCAAATAATTTTCTAAACATATACTGTTAAATATAAAAGACAATGAATATCTTTTATGTTTAATCATGAGCCGTTCTAAACGTCATATTTTGGCTTTAATTTCGGTTCGAAATAAAGACAAAAATTCTCCAACATTTGGATATTTTTTTAATTAATTTGGTTCTAGGCTTTCAGCTCACATGAGCCATCTTCAGAGAGGTTATTAAGACGGTAACACAAAAACATCCCCCGTCACTGACGATTTAAAATAAAATCGTCGGTGATGGGGGATGTTATTGAGTTACCGTCTTAATAACCTCTCTGAAGATGGCTCATGTGAGCCGAAAGCTTAGAACCAAATTAATAAAAATTATCCAAATGCTGGAGAATTTTTGTCTTTATTTTTAACTGAAATTAAAGCCAAAATACGACCTTTAGAACGGCTGATGATTAAACATAATAGACATTCATTCTCTCTTATATTTAACAATATATATATATATATATATATATATATATATATATAAATAATAACTAAATAGACTCTGTAAGTATGTAGGCCGTAAATTTATACTAAAATAAACCTTCAAAAAAACCACTAACAAACAGAACCTAATTCCGTTACAATCCGGTGCACTAAGGCGTCGGATAAATGGGGAGAAAAAAATAAATCCGCGGAACAAGAACAAAACATTCAATACTCCGCAGCAAAGAAAAAAAACCACAAACGGAACCAACCACAAGAAAAAGTGCTCGATACAAAGTACAAAAGAATATATACAAAAGTAGAGCAAAGACACACAAAAATCTAAAGTGAGCCAATATATATATATATATATATATATATATATATTGGCTCACTTTAGATATATGTGTCATTGATTTAATTAAAAACAGAGTATCAACTCAAATTCGAGTATTTATTAAAAATAATGTTCAAACAAATTCGTTAAAATATACTGGTTGCAAATTCATTTTGTTACAGTTTTTTACATAACGATACGCTTTCAGAGTAAAGATGAGAAATCGGAAATTTGTCTTCGTAAGGCTTGATTTGGTTTCGTTTTGTCTATGAAATCATTTGTGGTCGAGTGTTCAACGACACATCAGATCAATCGATGACTCAATATGTATCATTCGGCAGAGATTCGAATTTGAGTAGATGCTCTGTTTTAATTAAATGAATGACATAATATATATTCCATTTTTAAACGAGTTATTTCGCTACCAAGTTTCTACCATGAGTGGTGTCTTCAGACGATTTCTAAAAATCGTCTGAAGACACCACTCATGGTAGAAACCTGGGTAGCGAAATAACTCATTTAAAAATGAAAATTATTCAAAAGTTCTACAACATAATTGTATCGAACACTTTTTAATAGAAATCTGTACTAGTCTAACCATATTAGGACCAAAAACTAAGTATTAAACAATCAATATATATATATATATATTCGTCATCCACATACAAGCTTGTTTCGCTGTATCACAGCTTATCAGTGTGGCTAGACATCCACTTGCTTGTGGTCGGGATATTTCTTTTTCTTTCACCGCTGCTGTAGCCTGTTCTTGTCCCAGTGCATATAGACGTTAGTTATTTCCTGTGACTTGACCCAAAGAGTTGTGAGTTCAATACCAGGCTACAGCAGTGGTGAACAAGTAACTTACAGGGTTAGGGGAGGATAACTTATGACTACCAGAAGAGGCACTACTACGCTAGAAATGAAGATCATATACCCCAGTGATTTTAATAAAGGGTTCGATTCGAAATTCCTAGCACCTGAAGAAGGCCGGAGGGTACAACGACTGAAACGTTGTATAAATGGCAACAAAGATGAGAATAATAGTCCGAATAATGTAAATACTGTAAATAGTACTTCATGTCAGAAATATAGACAATTAGAAGATTTTTTTTTCAATCTAGTCTACGATTTAACTCAAAGCTGGTTACGGAAGAATAGATGGATTCGTAGCTTTCCAAAGGAGTTCAGTCTGAAAGTTTGGGCAAAATATGTATTAAAGAAATTATTCTTTTATTGTAATATCTCTTCAGAAAGTAGGCGATCATAACTCTCCAAGATTTCATTTTTTTTTTCTTATCTTGAATTGACATTGGTTTTGAAAGTGGGGTAAAATATTGAAGCTGTTACTTTTCTTTTCTTGTACATTTATTTTTCAAATCACAACAGTCATTATCTTATACTGATTACTACTCAACGCGAGAGAATTTACTCTACCTTGCTATTTAACCCTCTAGGGCCATTCGTATCATATTTGATACAGTATGAAAACAAGCCTTGAAAGAAATATTTTCCTGAAAATTTTTTTAAGAGAAATATTTTATAAATTTCAAATGAAAGCAGTACTGACTGCTCAGTCAATGAATACCAAATGTTTCTTTATAGGGAAATACCAAATGTTTCCTTATAGGGAAATACTGTATCAAATATGATACGAATGGCCCTAGAGGGTTAATTTCTTTTCTTATCTATCTATCTATCTATCTATCTATCTATCTATCTATTTAACCCTCTAGGGCCATTCGTATCATATTTGATACAGTATGAAAACAAGCCTTGAAAGAAATATTTTCCTGAAAAATTTTTTAAGAGAAATATTTTATAAATTTCAAATGAAAGCAGTACTGACTGCTCAGTCAATGAATACCAAATGTTTCCTTATAGGGAAATACTCAATGTTTCCTTATAAGGAAATACTACATCAAATATGATACGAATGGCCCTAGAGGGTTAACTCCATGAGAAAAAGAGATGTAAGCATTACTTTCCCAAGAGCAGCAATACGAAATTGAACTCAAGACAAGGACAGAACTTGAACCTGTCACTCCGATTCCAACAAATTCCTTCTACGCCAATAACCATATAGCAATTGATCAGTGTAGAGGAATAAATTATTAATTGATGATTGATGCATTAGATGATACTTTCGAGTGTTTCATATAAACACAAAAATGTCAAATCTCTCCACGTAACACAGAACCGCCTTACTTATGGTCAGATCATTGCAATAAAACTGGATTCTTTACCATGTTTTTTTGTCAAAGAGGCGATTAACTTTCTTCTAGGGTCAACAGCCAACTAGCGTCAATGTTACATGTCTTGTTACCAAGGTAAGCTTTCAAGTGGAGGTTTTAGGTATGACGGTAAACTGCATCCGGCAGCAAGGCCTCTGATTGAGAGGTTGTGAGGAGCATGGAACCACCTCTTAATTGCTGTTGTTCTCAGGTCAACCCCTGATCCGGGGTGGTAGCACCTGTTAGAGTCCCAGTTATGGGCAAATAGTTAACTCCAAACTGGTGTTAAAACACTATGAAATCATAAAAATAGGCTTTTATAGAAAAATATACATTTTTGAATGAAAAATGTTATCAACAATTAGAGTTTTGAAAAAAAAAATTATTACCATAACACATTTTTGAAAGAAAAAAAATTATTACCAGCAATAGATTTTTGAATACAAAACTAGAAGACATTTTCAGTTTCTAAAATAAAAAAAATCATCAAAATCTGACTAAATCAACCTTCTTACTATAACTGAACAATAAAATATACTTTAAAACCTTACCTTTTTGGCATTAAATAACCCACGGAGGTTGATATGCCGTTAAACAAAACTCACTCGCTCACTTTCAAGTGGACTGATATCGGCAGTTTTGATCTAAACAGGAATTCCACTCTATTTCTACCAGCCCCAAACATGCTATACAAGAATATTTCCTCTGGTTTTCAACCCAGGTACGTGGAAGGAATTGGTCAGATGCTCAATTTTCTTACGACCCTAAGTTTATGCTTAGTCATGGAACAGATGATGGTACATACTTGTACGTATGTTGTGATAATGACAACCTAAGTAACGCTAGGAATGAATAGTAAAAGCAACACACTTGTAAGCAGGTAAAAAAAATATCGATATGATTTATTATCAATAATCCGAAAAGTACAAATTTCTTTGCTCGACTCATAAATTCCGCCTAAACGATATCCACTCCGATAGTCCCCCTCCCACATTTTTTGCATTTTCAAGCGATATTATTTCTGAAAATAGTTTTATGCTTCAATGCAGACATACTGCGAATTGATTTATGAACAAAGAATCCTTTACTATCAATTTTATATATATATATATATATATATATATATATATATATCGAGAGAGAGTGTTTGTTTCTCTGTGTGTATCAAAAGTACTTTTAAAAACATTATGAGCGGGTTCCTCACACTAAAACACAGACAAAAGACCATATAAACATAGGTTGACAATTCTTTGTTGTAAGTTCTTAAGTTTAAATTTTACAGTTGACGCTATTAAATAAATAATTTACAAACTTTCCGGTGGTCTACTAATTGTAACGTAAACATTCTTTAAACTTAGCAACTAAAAATCAAAGGATTTGCGGACATTTTTTTATGTGAACTCATGTCCTTGTTTTAGTGTAAGGAACCGCTACCCAAAGATTGTAAAAGGATTTTTGACACTCCATATATATATATATATATATATATATATATATATACTGTTAAATATAAGAGACAATGAATGTCTATTATGTTTAATCATGAGCCGTTCTAAACGTCGTATTTTGGCTTTAATTTTAGTTGAAAATAAAGACAAAAATTCCCCAACATTTGGATGATTTTTTATTAAGTTGGTTCTTAGCTTTCAGCTCACATGAGACATCTTTAGAGAGGTTATAAGGATGATAACACAATAACATCCACCATCAGCGACGATTTTATCTTCCGTTGACATAAAACTCCGCTAAACAACAGCAATAGTTACCAAAATAACAAGCGCAGTTCTCAAATTTGCAATGCGGTTCTATGACGTCACACCGCGTGAGATCTCGAAATGATAACAGAACCATATATTTAAATGCAATGTAATGTGTTATGACCAGATTTAAACGTGATTTTATTAAGTGTGGGTTGTTTGGATTTAATGTAGATGGCCTCCAATATCTGAAGCTTCTTTTTACTGTGTGTATGAGTGAGGATTATTGTATTGCTGAATAAAATGTATCCGAAAGCTTAGATGCAAATTAATAAAAAATCATCCAAATGTTGGAGAATTTTTGTCTTTATTTTCAACTGAAATTAAAGCCAAAATACGACGTTTAGAACGGCCCATGATTAAACATAATAGACATTCATTGTCTTTTATATTTAACAGTATATGTTTAGAAAATTATATGCTGCCTCGATACACTATATATATATATAATCCAAAAAGGATGGACAAATAGGTAAAATCTCAAAATCCGATCCTAGTGATATTGATTTTTTAATATTAAAATTTATCAAGGTGGAGGGCTCGATGTAAATACGATTATTTATTTACAGAGCCAAAGATATAAATTAATTCAAAAACTTCGAAATTTAATTTCATTGGATGGCCATTTCAGCGAGAAAATTCTCGCTTCATCAGAAACAGTCGAAAACAAAACATTTATTAATTCAAATATTTTACAAAATTTCTATACCGGTACAAGCCCAAAAGATATCCATACACGGGAAGTTAAAACTGGGGTGGGATTAAAAAGAAATATTTGAATATATCAGCACGACGTGAGAAAGGGAGAAAGCAGACACAGAAACTGATGACTCAATATTAGAAAACTTTACAATACATCTGTAAGAATCAAAAGTTAAACAGTTTTGAATTAATAAAGTTTTTGTTTTCGACCGTTGCTAAAGAAGCGAGAATTTTCTCGCTGAAATGACCATCCAACGAAATTAAATTTCGAATTTTTTGAATTACTATATATATATATATATATATATATACCAATATATATATATATATAAGTATATCTGAAAAAATAAGATGTCAATGTTATTTTCATTTTTGTATAATTTACACAACAATTTATTCATCGTATCATGATATATAAAATGATGCGATGGATAAATTGTCGTCTAAATTATACAAAAATGAAAACAACATTGACATCTCAGTTTTACAGATATACTTACCAAAATTACGCACAAACATTTTGAATAACAAGAGCAAATTTATTCATTAAAATTACGATGAGCTTCAACCACGGCCTCCAGACGATTTCAGAATTTTCTGCAAATCTTCTTCGCGGTCTTCTTGTTAAAGTTGGTGAATTCTGTCATAATCCTTGCCTTCAGATCATCTTTGATATAACAAAGAGTTTTGTTGGTCTATCGCTCAACTACGTCCCACACGTCAAGGTGGTTACCGTCTAGAGAGTTACGTGGCCAAATGTAACGGGGGTATGGTGTCGCAGAAACTGTCTGACAGTCATGTGCGGCATGTTGCAGACTCCTTGTAGCAGCCGCTCTCTTGATCTTGGGAACACTACCACATTCAGGCTGTTGATGTAGACTTCCGTGCTGAATCAGGGGCACTGTGATAAAATGAAAGGAGTCATAACATCACTATCACGAGTGATCACTTTAAATACTTTCGTAATCCCTATTAGAGTCATCCAACATTTTCCGAGACGTCTCCACTGCCCCAGATTGACACCCAAACACAGGAAAAGGATAGGATTACAGGTGGTTCGAGTGTTTAAAAAGGAAGGATTACAAATAATTTTTCTCAATATTTTGTCGATTCTTTTCATAATCAGTAACCATTTGTGACTTAGTGATTTAAATGATTTAGAAAGAAACTTTTCAAAGTATTTGTCTGCGAAAACAACCAACCAATTTAACTAAGTCTCTATCCACGGATTAAATAGACTAGTTGCAATAAAAAGAAGAAAATAAAATAGGCGGGTGATGGTCAGGAATAACTTTTGGGAGGTGATTATAAAAATCATTAAACCGGTTATGCCCGTCACTTCTGGGTACAAAAGTAAGAGTTTTATGTGATAAGTGCTTTGTAACTTTATCAAATTCCTATAGTTATTTAATCTGCGCATCTATTAAATTTTTGTCCACCTATTCCGAACGAGAGTCAGACATTGTCTTCGCTCCCAATTCCTCTCAAACAATACTTCCTGGAAATGGAAACTTCTAATAAACAATAATGACGTCTTGCCAATTTCTCTAGCATAGTCCACCAGACAAAAGGAAAATCTTTCTGGCGCTGGAAAAGTCTCCGCCTGACTGGTTACCACTGAAGCATGTAACAAACCTCCGCTGCTTGGCTTTTCACTCCGACAGTTGAGCTGACAAGCGCACCGAATACAAATCGTTTACACGAATGACACGTCATATTTCTTCTTCTTTATGTGGCGTGTCTCATCAGGACGTTGACGGTCATAGCTCTCCATAGTTTCCTGTCTTTTAAAGCTTTTGATAAATTTTGTCTGTTCGTCAGTTCTCCAAAATCCTGTTCTGCCATCTTTTTACTTCAGCTCATCAAGCATGTTATGTGCTGTTTATCTCTTGTTCTCGAAGTGTCCTGTGAGTATCATCTTTTCCAAGCCCTCTTTTCTCATTATGTGCACCAGAACTTTCAGCTGACTTTTGCTGATTTTAAGTATTTTCAGTTAAGTACTTTGGGCGATCATGTCTCGAAAGAGACATGACTGCCTGGGTAGAAGATTATCACTCAGTAGGTTGCCATTGCTTTCTGCGGTAAACTGGTTGCCAACCAAGGCTATAGAGCCCAGTCTGTCCTATTATTTAACTCATAACTGGAGGGAAGAGACGGATTAATACCTTTACCAAGGGTATTTGTGCATAAGTGAATGCCAGGAATTTAACTGGAATTCGAACTCGGCTCCCCGATATCCACTGCACCACAACGAACATCCAATTTTAAGTATAAGTTTCCTTTTTGTTTCCATTTTCTTTAAAACCTTCTCGTTGCTTCCATGTTTTGGTCTATCGTATCTCGAGAATCCATCCGTAGAACCACATTTCTTTTGCTTCAAATCTTTTCTTTATCTTTGAGAAAATTGATTCAGCTTTTACAGTTATTTAATTCTGAAATCTTATTTTCTTGGAAACTTGAAAATAATTGAATACATGGTAGATACTCAGGTTTCGTGTGGACAAAATTTCTAGAGGCAGTGATATGTCTGTTTTATGTTGCAGTTGTATTTTAGAATACAATTTGATTTACGGAAATGTTGGGTATTTATATGGATCAATGCGATGAAAATTTTTCTTTTGGTTTGTTTGATATTTCAAGTTCTCATTAGAGACAGGATGAGTTTTTCTCTTTTTTTTTTTTTTGCTGTTCTGGGTAATAAGGTCTTTATATATTGTCCAATTCGCTATTTAGATATCATTTTACTTCCATGATAACATGCTTAAACATGTCTATCAATATTTTTTTCCTCTCTAACCGCACATTAAAGGTGGTATTAAATGGGCATGCCTCCCAAAACTACCAGACGAACGCGGGCGTCCCTCAAGGTTCTATCCTAGGTCCCACGCTCTTTCTGATCTACATTAATGATCTCCCCGACACCATTAGATCCCAAGTTGGCATGTATGCCGACGACACAACAATCTACTCCCGCATCGATCAGAAACCAGGTCTGGACGACAAAGTGAACCTCGCTGCCGCACTTGAAAGGGACCTCCAATCCGTAGTGACCTGGGGTAGGAAATGGTTGGTAAATTTCAATGCCTCCAAAACAAAGCTGTTATCAACTAACCACCATAGACAATCGCATCTACCTCCCATTAGCATGGGACAGGCTAGCCTCCCAGAGAGTAAAATACTACACCTCCTTGGCCTTACACTCTCAGCGGACCTCAAATGGAATGACTATATTGAATCCATTGCCAAATCTGCTGCTATGAAAGTGGGCTCCCTGTGCAGGGCCCGGAAATTTTTCCCACCTGAATCTATTCTGCACATATACAAATCTACCATCCGCCCGTGTATTGAATATTGCTGCCATATCTGGTCGGGTGCCCCTGCTGCTCTCCTTGGGCTTCTTGACAAAATACAAAGGAGGATCTGTAACGTGGTTGATACTGACTTGGCAGACCGGCTGCAGCCGCTCTCACACCGGCGTGATGTAGCTTCCTTGTGCCTCTTCTACAAGTACTTTCATGTCTTCTGCTCCGATGAGCTTAGATCACTAGTGCCGCCTAAGCACGAATTTACACGAGATACTAGATTAGCAACTAGGTCCCACCCTTTTACAGTTAAACAAATAAGATGTAACCGTAAATTCTACTCCAACAGCTTCTTTTCTCGCGCTTCCCGCCTGTGGAACTCCCTTCCACAAGTCTGCTTTCCCGACAGTTACAATCTCCAGGTGTTTAAATGTAAGGTCAATAGACACCTCCTATCACACTAACTCCCAACTATTCTCACAACACTCTCATCTACCCAACCCTCATTCTCGGTATCCTCACCCTCTGTTATTTCCTATATTTAATCAGCCTTTCTCCACTCTACGTAGCCCCCTGCACAGTAGTGGCAGTGACATGCCTTGCTCGGGGTGAAACGCTTATAAAAAAAAAATTTTTTTAAAAATTATCTGGCAAATATCTGGTAAGAATCTGAAACTTCCCAAGAAAGTGTCTGGCAACCAACGAGTAAGGGTCTCGTCGATATCTAGCACCTGACTGGGATCTGGTAATCATCTGGAAGTGATTCATCTGTAGAACAATTACGTTGTTAAGATAAACACTCATTTGTGGAACAATCTGAGACAAGAATAATCCACCTGAGAAAGAGAGTTATTTATGGTGTCCGGGAGCATCTTATTGTGCTCAAGTGGGATAGTCCATTCCTTGGGCTGTGATTGGCTGCTGGTAAATGAGTGGAGGTATTTTTGTATAAATACTAGCTTGATTCCAGTCATAGTTTGCAGGGTTCGTATTAAGTTACAACCTGCTTTATTTCTGTCTGCTAGTTGTGACCCTTACACCGGCAAGTGTTGTTATTCTATTGTTATGCTACATACTAAAGAGCTGAAAACCAACTGACAATAATCTGATAGTTAACTGGTAAATATCTGTCAAGTAACTGGCAAGGATCTGTTGGCCATCTGGATTTGAGTGAAGTCGCTACAATCTCTTAGTATGTGCGTATTGCTGGTATTTGTTTTATATAAAAATGTATTGCTGGTATTTTTATTGTAATATATATATATTTTTTTTAAATTTTCATAGTATTTGGGGATCACTATTTACCCATAGCTGATACCCTAACAAGTGCTACAACACCGGATCAGGGTGAAACCGGGAACAATAGCAATTAGTGTTGACCATGTCCACCATAGTTTATAAATACAGAATACAGCGAAGTACGTAATCTGTTCAATGAAACAACGTCAAAGATTAACGCTCACGAGTCAGACATTCTACTGAATCTGATTATATCGCCAGTACTCGGGAAAATATGATCGCCTTTATACACGTCGCATTGAATATATTTTGAGCCTTTTGATTGATTAACCCTTCCATTGGTGAACTATCAAATGAGTCAGCTCATGGCTGGTTCACTCGTATACAAGGGTACTCAAAAACTCCAACAATTAGGAGATGGTTCGAAGCTTCTCAAAACCTCCAGTCGCCGGATCAGTGACTTTTTGTTGTTTCTTGTCATACACAGGACGATAGAATATTGTCCAGAATTGTTTCTTGTCATACACAGGACGATAGAAGATTGTCCAGAATCCACTGTCATATAGAAGGACTGCTCTATGCTTGCAAAACATGGACAGTCTATAGCAGGCATGCGAATCAACTGAATGCCTTCCATATGATGTGTCTGCGTGCCCTCCTCAATATCAAATGGCACCATAAAATTCCAGACGTAGAAGTGCTGGAACGTGCCAAGTGTGACAGCATTCATGCCATGCTTCTGCGCTCTCAACTTCGGTGGGCTGGTCATACACACCGCATGGAGGACGGCCGAATACCTAAGCGAACTCTCCACAGGAAAACGTTTGCTTGACAGGCCAAGGTTGAGGTACAAAATCAGCTTAAAGGAGGTCCTCAAGTGCTGGGACATCCCATACTCCTCCTGGGAATCCACTGCTAAAGATAGAGCTGTCTGGAGATCACAAGTGAAATCTGGAGTTGCAAAATTTAAAGAGGGTCGCATCAGGGCCCTCAAAAAGAGGCGCCAGAAAAGGAAGGAGCATAAAAGCTTCACCCACCAGCTTGGGTCTGCCCCTTGCATCCCCTGCAACAGGCTCTTCTGTGCTTTATCAGCCAACTCCGCACCCACCCAAGCAGTTAGTGACCAGGAGTCATGGTCTTCTTCGTCTACGAAGGACGAACACCGTATTGTACAGAAGGACATATATTATATTAATAGCTAAGTACTCATTTTCCTGTTTATAATTTTTTTTTTTTACTCTTTTTTAGCTTATCAAGACATCTTTGACGATCCCAATGAGCCTTTGGATTTAAGTACCGCACTCATGATCCAGGTCGAGATTCCCAATTTCTCCAGTTTTTATTTTTCCCGTTTTATCTCGTCTGGGTGAGGTTTATTTTCTCCCCATCCATTTTATTTTCTCCTCTCCATTCCCTGTAGAAAGAGTGTCTCTTGATTTTGTCTTATGGGCAGAATACAGCAGCCTCTTTGTTTTGTGGGTTGGTTGGGTCCAGCTAACATCATGTTTTCCGTTTGTATCTTTTGTTTCTTTTTATTGTTTTTTTTTTTTTTTGTTTTCAGGATTTATTTCATGCCCCTCTCCACATATCATTTCATGATATATTTTTAAATATATTTTTTGCATTTATTGTTCACAATAAATTTTTTATGCTCATTTGTAATTTTTAGGCCCCTGGTACGTTTGAGGTATTTTGGTGTATGAAGGATTGAATGCGGATGGACAAGTTCTTGTGGTGGATGAGAAAATTATAAAGTATGTTTGGGTCGTGAGTCGGATTAGCTAGGTATAGGATAGGTACTGAAGACCAAACTGAGTTTTTTGCGCCCCCCAAATCGGCCTTGTGTCACAATTGTATTTTTTACAATAGATAAAAAACCTTTGGGTTTAAGTACCGCACTTTACATCCTCTATTAGAACACCTTCAAGATATTTAAAATTTTTGTACTTGTCTGATTTTGGTATCTCTATTTTGGAATTTACATTTTAGGCTCATCCTTTTGCTGACAAAAATACATTCTGTGTTTTTGTTTGTTTAGTTCTTTCTTCAGTATTTTCTGTGGAAGCTTTAGTAGTTTTTTTTGTGTGTGTGTGTGTGTGTGTGTGTGTGTGTGTGTGTGTGTGTGTGTGTGTGTGTGTACTATCAATTCTGTGTCATCTGCATATGCTTCCAAAACGAAAATGCTATCTGTTAACCACCACAGACAATTGCTCCTACCCTACATTAGCATTGATCAGGCTAGTCCCCCTGAAAGCAAAACACTAGCCCTCCTCTGCCTAAATCACTCAGCACACCTCAAGTGGAATTACGACATCATATCCATACCTAAATCTGTTGTTAGAAAAGTCGGTTCATTGTGCAGGGCCAGGAGGTTTTTCCCATCTGAATCCCTCATGCACATATATAAATCTACCATCCGCCCATGTATTGAATACTGCTGTCATATCTGGTCAGGTACCCCTGCTATTCACCCGAGGTTCTTGATAAAATCTAACGGAAAATCTGAAAATCGATCCCGACTTGGTCGCTCAGCTGCAGTCATTTTCTCACCGACGTAATGTGGCTCCTCTCTGTCTCTTCTACAAATACTTTCACAGCTTCTGCACCGACGAGCTTAGCTCAAAGGTGCCTCCTCTGCATCAATTTGCTCGAGCTACTAGACTAGCGACTAGGTCCCACCCTTTTAGAGCGAGACCAATAAACCACAATTTTTGTTTTAGCAGCTTCTTTTCTCGAATTTCATTCCCGTGGAATTCCCTTCCGTATACTTGCTTACCCAATAGCTACAATCTCCAAGAATTTAAATGTAAGGTCAATTACAATCTCCTACCTCCTTGACTCGCATTCTTTCTCTCATGTTCTTTTCTCCGTCCAGTCTACTCTCATGCAGCTCTCTTCACAACAGTGTTCTCATCCTTTTCTTACCCATTCTCTGACACCCCCTATAACTTTCTCCTCTTTCTCTTTGCTCTCCTCCTATGTAACCTCTGCACACCAGTGGCAATAAAAACTGCCTTGCTTGGGGGGAAATGATTATAAAAAAAATGTCACGTTGTTGAGTGTGGCCACCAATAATGAATCTCTCAGAATAGAATTGCTGCATCGGTAGAACAAGTCCGGCGCGAACTCTTATCCTTGTCTTACACCATTTTCTATTTTTATATATCTGCCGAACTTGTTTTCTATACACATGCAGGTGGTTTCCTACCAGTTGATTATTATTTTAATATCCTTTTCTTTTTTGTTGCCATTTTTCTCTTTTGTTAATTAATAATGCATCCGTTATTTTTAGCTTTTTTTTAATGTTTAAATCAGAACTAACTAAGTTATAGACAGAGGGATGTAAATAAACACGGAAACTTTCGCAACATTGATAATGCAAATATAATAGCCTCAACCGCCTGTAAGAAAAAACTCGGTTCTCTGATTTCCAATTCCGAAGCTACAACACCTGATATTTCCAGGTGGTCACCCATGTAGATACTGGCCGTAAGCACTAAACTCTTGTATTAAAAAGTATCGAGATTGTCGCTATCGTAATAGTGTGGTTTAGAACACTGTCGGGCATACACAGTAAGTTGTAACGTTCTCGCTCACTTCTGTTGTTTATAGCAATGCTTGAAAGGAAAGTGTGTAGAGTGTGGTCGTCTCACTACACTACACAGATTTCATCAGCGATTATGGCTTGTATAGCTGTTTTTGGGCCAGGAACACATTCCCAAGGTTCGTCAGCAAACGTCCGGGTCTGTTCATATCTATCTATCTATCTATCTATCTATCTATCTATCTATCTATCTATCTATCTATCCGGGTCTGTTCATATCTATCTATCTATCTATCTATCTATCTATCCGGGTCTGTTCATATCTATCTATCTATCTATCTAGCTATCCGGGTCTGTTCATATCTATCTATCTATCTATCTAGCTATCCGGGTCTGTTCATATCTATCTATCTATCTATCTATCTATCTATCTATCTATCTATCTATCTATCTATCTATCTATCTATCTATCTGGGTCTGTTCATATCTATCTATCTATCTATCTATCTATCTATCTATCACGATAAATATATAGATAGATTTAATGCACAGAGATACCCAAAAATCCAGGATAATTATTAATACAACAATTAGGGATCATAAGACCCGAGGCATACAAAAAAAAATGGATGAATCTCGAAAAAAATAACCGAAAGTTCATCGGTCGTATCCAATAACAGTACGAAATGGAACAATTTTTTATATAATCATATCGCCCTAAGGAAGGCATTTTACTGCCACTATTTTTCAGGGGGTAACATAGAAGGAAAGTGATGAGAAAGAGTATCAGGTTACAGGGGGTGTCAGAAAGTGGGTATGAGAAGAATGAGGATACTGATCAGATTGGAGCGGACGAAGAGTGGAGTGGACGGAGCATGAGAGATAGGATGCAAGTCAGTGAGATAGGAGATGACTATTGACTTAACATTTAAATTCTTGGAGATTAGTGCTGTCGGGAAAGAAGACAAATATTTGTAGAAGAGACAAAAGGAAGCCACATTGCGCCGGTGAGAAAGTGACTGTATCTGAGCTGTCAACATAAATGGATATTTTTTTAATCATTTCACCCCAAGCAAGGCATTCCACTGCCACCATAGCGCAGGGGGTTACACAGGGGAAGGTGCTGAGAGAGCGATTGGATATAGGAAAGGTCAGAAGGAGGGTGATAGACGAGTAAGGAGGTACATAGGAAGAGTGTTTGAGAAAGTGGGTGCGAGTTAGTGTGTTAGGAGGTGTCTATTGACCTTACATTTAAACTCCTTGAGATTGTAGTTGTCGGGGAAGCAAGTACGCGGAAGGGTATTTGTTTTTGAATATTGTATACTGACGTGGAGTGAAGAATCAAGATTTAACAATTTGGGTATGATAGTCGGTAAAACGAATAGGCAATGAGAACCGCCTATTCTTGGTTTGATTAAGGGAAATCCTTTGATTTCTAATTAGACCACATTGCATCTTTTGCGATGAAGAGCGATACGATGGAAAAAAAGATGGAGTAGAGTAGACAGAGTGAATCCATTTACCACTAAACGACATTGAATAATGTCACGGTTACACATGTTATAACGTTCTCACTCACTTCCGTTGTTTATAGCGGTACTTGGAAGGAAAGTCTGTAGAGTGTGGTCGCCTCACTACACCACAGAGATTTCGTCAGTGACCAACGGCTTGTACAGCAGTTATTGATCAAGCCCAACATTTGCCAGGTACGACAAACACCATATTCCTTATAGCGCTCTCTCTCTCTCTCTCTCTCTCTCTGTTGCAGATAGAGAGCGAGAGAGAGATCTGAGAAATATGGTCATTCCTCTTCAAAATTAAATTCTTGCTTGAAATGAACGATTTTAAAATCATTTGTTTCTGATGAAAGGCCGAATATATATATATATATATATATATATATATATATATATATATATATATATATATATTAATGCAGGTTTCATTGAATAATATAGACAAGTTTTGTCTATTAAATTTGTGTAGGATCCGTTCATACCGTCTGATATACTTGATGGTGATGTCGTTGAAAGACAACAAAAAATCACAGTATTTGTTGAATTTTTTATCGGGTCTAAGCTTTCGGCTCACATAAGCCATTATCAAAGAGTAAATATTAACACACAGTAAACATAGAACATTTAAGTTATTATTATTCTAATAATAAATATTAAGTTATTATTATTCTAATAATAAATATTAATAGACAAAACTTGTCTATATTATTCAATGAAACCTGCATTAATGAAAAAATGCTGCCAAAATACACAAAATATATATATATATATATATATATATATATATATATATATATCCCTCCTGTCACGCTTAGGTGGAGAGGTATGAAGTTTTGTTTCCTTATGTCTTAATGTTAGATACTCAATAGTATGTGCATCATATATATGTTGCCTTCATTTTAGACGGCATATCGATATAATTTTTTGACGGTACGGGCCCACTCGGGAATTTAAAAAATCTCCTCCCTGGTCTTTTAAACAAAAGCTGTGGTTTATCCCTTGTTATCTGCTTAGAATTAGATCTGGGTTTCTGGTTCCGTCTATAGTCTACCTCAACTCAATACTTCGTCAGAACTCCGATAGGTTCGCCTATCATAGAGTTCACACTCCTCTTCGGTTCTTTGAACAGGAATAGAGGCTTATCCCTTGTTTCCTGTTTAGGATTGGGTTTCTGGTTGCTTCTAAACTTCCAAAGTCTACCCCACGTCTATACTTCTAAAAATTCTGAACTTATTATTTATTACTGTCGGTCTAACGTTTGGTTCACATATCTCCCTGGTCTTTCGGGCAGGTGTAGAGGTTTGTCCCTTTCTCTGCTTGGGATTGGGTTGCCGATTCCTTATAAACATCTAAAGTTTACTTAAACTATATACTTCTAATGTTTTTCACTTGTTTCCAGTTCCTTCTAAAACCTTTTTCCTC
Organism: Ascarosepion bandense; assembly: GCA_037127315.1. Classification (NCBI taxonomy): domain Eukaryota; kingdom Metazoa; phylum Mollusca; class Cephalopoda; order Sepiida; family Sepiidae; genus Ascarosepion; species Ascarosepion bandense. The sequence goes on from JBBBDQ010001775.1 coordinate 2,797,576, forward strand.
TCATTCATATCGGATGTCCCCTTGCGTCTTAGTGACATTATCTGCATACTCTGTAAGCACTTACCTCGAGTGGCTCTTGCGCCCTGTACATTGTTTAAAAACAAAGAAGTCTTTCCACCACATCTATATTGCAACACCCATGAGTAACCGGATACGATTTTATCGTGTTTTTATTTTGCATGGCCTTGGATCTAATCTAAATGAAATATCAGGATCGTTTCTGATTGTATATGAGCGTTGAATTTAAGTCAGATAAAATCCCGCTTATCTAGGACGTCTAGACACAACATAATATGAGTGGATACTTCAAGTTTTCGTAAGAGACAGGATGATTTTATTTTATTTTATTTTATTTTATTTTTTTGTCGCTGCTCCGGGTAATAAGGCGTTTATATATTACTAGCAGTATAGCCCGGCGTTGCTCGGGTGTAATGAAAACTTTAAAACTAATTCATGGTCCTGGAGCTCAGACTCTTTCGACGTTGGCACGAAAGACTAAAAAGCAATAGTTGTTTCCAGTTAAAGCGAAACCATAGACTGAAAGAAAAATGAATGGATGTAAGTCAAATTTTAATTTCCTGGTGTCGACATCAAATAAGTTTTTTCGTCGTAAACTGAATTTTGAAGGCTGAATAAGTCCTCAGAGTAAATGGTATCATAACTGAGACTAAGAACTACAATTATACCTACTTAGAGCCAAACCCGAAGTAAAAAGTAAAATAAAAGAGCTGAAAAAAATAAAGACATAAAGGCAAATAAAACAGACACACACACAAACATCTTGCCTTTTATATATATATTATCGATTTTCTGCACTATTCTAAGAACTACAACATTGAAACTTCTGAATATTGTTTCTTATGTCTTTGTCTATGAGTGTATCAAATTTGATTAAAATCGGACCACTCCTTCTATAACACGATTTTTTCGATTATCGATTTTCGATATTTATCGGGGGTATCACGACATAAAACCTAGCTAAGAACACTCGCAGACGCTTATAGTACAACTGTGTAAACTTTCAAGAAAATCGGTTCAGCCGTTTCGGAGTCTATATGTAATGGACACACACACACACACACACACACACACACACACACACACACACACACACACGCAGACAAAATTCCACTTATAAATAAGTTTAGATTTAGATCGAATTGGCTATTTAAATATCATTTTAGTTCCATGATAACATGTTTAAACATGTCTATCAATATTTTTTTATTATCTGGTACATATCTGGTAAGGTTCTGACACTCTCCAAATTTTGTCAAAATTTTCTTTAACTGAAGAGAAAAATAAAACAATAAGAAAGGAAAAAAGAAAAAGGAAAAAAAGGCTCAGGACAGAGTCATTGGCGTCATATCAGTTGGAGGTATTCAGACCAGTCGTGAAGATGCTGACCACTAAGTCATTAACCGCCTACTTCTAATTCCATGGATACATATGGATGTGTAACTCCACAAATTAGCCCATCCATGTACACTAACTTATATCCATATACACATATGCGCACACATTCCCACATATACATACAAATGTGACTGTGTTTATGCTTATACATATTTACAGTTCTACACTTATTCATGTCTACATACGAATCTTCCGTTTCTATGCTCATATATATATATATATTTTATAAAGACGGGAATTCCGCACGTATAAATAATGTTATATATATGTAAGTATGCTAATAATTCTCACACATATTCCCAAATTACGCATATATTTTCATACTTACGTACATCCTCACACTCATACGTATATATTTTCATAGATACACTCTCACCCTCACACACATGCGTGCGCACATATAAATGTGTTTTTCATACATACATTTATCTATTTATATCCACATACAATTATTGTGTTCACACAATCGCAATTTTATGAGGGGCAGATCCACGCATACAAGTACACACACATACACACACACACACACACACACACACATATATATATATATATATATATATATATATATATATATATTTGTTTTTATCATAACACCCCGAGCAAGGCGGTAATGCCACTGATGTGCAGGGGGCTACATAGGATTGAAAAGATTGGAAAAGAGAAAACCGGAAACCACATCTTAAACAGGGAACAAGGGGTGAGCCTTTTTACCTGTTCAGTAGACGAGGGTGGAAGTGTGAACCGGGCGATAGTTTAGTCTATCTACTCCAATTGAAAAAAAAAATTGAGAAGATTGGAAAAGAGAAAAAACCGGAAACCGCATCCTAAACAGGAAACAAGGGATGAGCCTCTTAACCTGTTCAACAGACGTGGATGGAGTGTGAACCGGGCGATAGTTTAGTCTATCTACTCCAATTGAAAAAAAAAAGTAACTTTTTATATACTCTATGTATATATGTATATTTTATATACACTTATCAATCTACTTTTAGCTACCAAACGTGGTGCTATATTTTCCTTTCATACGTCTTAACAAACATTACACATATATATATATCCGTATATACCTGCATACAGCATTCGAATCTTGATATTAACCTGTACACATATGGGTAGAATGATCAGTACATGAAGGTATAATCAGTTCAAGAATGCTCAATTGACTGCATCCAAGATTAACCTAACCCACATATAATCAGGTGTTCTCACATGATGGAAAAACATACATAATTAGGTCCACTCTTATACATGAAATACACTTATACTCAGGTGGCCCCTATACACACAATAATACATACAATGATATATATAAACATGCACAAAATGAGGTGCACCCATATACATGAAAAACATATCTAAATCAGGTGCACCATTATACACGTGAAATAATTATATCGAAGCCATTATAGTAATTTACAATTACATAGTTCAAGACTTGATATTTTTAACTTCGTACACCAATAATATAAAGTCGTTGCGTACTTAAATTGGCATGTTAACCCATTGTATGGTAGATCTTTATTCTCACGTTTTCGGTTTGTAAAATCCTCCAATGAATGATCCGCACAAAACATGAAAGAGCTGGCAAGTGTGTCGGAACGGAGTAATTCTAAAATTTTATGTGTTAGTTTAAATTTATTTTTATAGGGGCATTTGAAAATTATTTCATTTCTCTGGTTTAATAATTAGCTAGATTCTCTGAATTTGATAATTTTAATCTTTTCATCTAAACATGAATTGCATCTACTTCTAAAGCTATTGGGGGTTTGAGATTTCCCTATAATCTTCCATTCAATCTGAGGGGAAAGATTTTGTCTTTCAATTTCCAGAAATATTTAGAGAGAGCGTTTTGATGTTTTTGGTGGTGTTTGAAAATGATTGATTGTGATTATATAGGCGTTGTTTCCATGGTCCAGCGGAAATTCCTATATATATATTTTTTCTCGATACTGTCTTCGCTAGGATAGATGGTTGCTTGGTATCTTCGGATCTACATATACCTCCAACTGGGCATTTGTTTTTTACTCTACAGTTACAGAGGGTTGTACTATCTGTCTTGATTGTTATAAAATTTCTTTAGTATGTTATTACTGTGTGAATTGATGATACTATTAACGTTGCTAGTGCAGGAATAACAAATTTTTAATGTCTTCCTATTGGAAGATCTTCCTATCCGTCTGTGTATTGAAAACTACTGTCAAATCTGGTCGGGTGTCTCTGCCATTCATCTCGGGGTTCTTGACAGAATCCAACGGAAAATCTGTAGTGTGGGTTAAAAGCAATCGGAGTCTAACCGTACTGATGAGCTGTGATACAGCGAAACAGATCTGTCTGCGGATGAGTATATATATACGGCTTTCTCTTTTCCAATCTTTTCACTCTTACGTAGCCCCCTGCGCTTCAGTGGCGTTACCGCCTTGTTCGGGGTGATATGATTATATATATATATATATATATATCCCTTATTTGAATAGATGTTTCATTTATTTTGAACAATATTTATATCGTCTGTCGTTCTAGGTACTCGATAAAGTTTAAAGAAAATAAACCCTCCGGCAGGATTCGAACCGAAGGATCACTGTCTGATCTGGTATGCTTTTGCAGCTCTTATGCATAGAGCTTCACAGTCAAGCAAGGTTTTCTTCTCTCTTTAAAGCACACTCACTCGTTCAGGTTTTTCTGGAAACACTCATCTGATAAATTTCGCACTCGAAACGTAAACAAAGCAATTTCTAAAGAATCTATGGATTTTATTTTTTAATCCGGCATATTTTTCTTTCTTAAGTTATTCTCAGTAGATAACAGTATTTGATATTTGATATTTAAGTGGACACTCTGCTTATTTTAAATATTATTTATTTCAGTATTTGTCTATATTTCTGAGACGAGGATGTATTTAGAGTATTTACTTTATTCGGACAAACGTGAGGACAATAGTCCGAATAATATAAGTAGTGTATTATTTATTTCGTCTACCGGCCGGCGTACCTGAGATAAAAGTTCTAATAACGATATGTCGAATTAAAAATTAAATACATTTATTCTTTAAACACACACACACACACACACACACACACACACGCACGCACGCACGCACGCGCGCGCGCGCACACACACACACACACACATTTAGGGTGTATAAAAAATAATTTTACAAACTTTGGGAACGGGTTCCTCACGCTTAAACAAAAACAAAAGTCCGTATGATCATACGTCCGCAAATCCTTCGTTTTTCAGTTAAGTTTAAAGAAAGTTTACAGTAAATAGTACTGTGTTGCCGAGGAGACTAGGTTACATTTGTCATTCGTGTACATGTGTGACTAGTTTGTCTTCAACGTTTAACGTGTGTAGTAGTGAGTTAACTCAGAAGTATTCCGTTTAACAATGGCAGGATAGTCATATCGTGAGCAGGCAGATATGGTTTTTACATCCGGTCGCGCAAATAGTAATGGACGAGAGGCTGCATGGCTGCATCAGATGGCGTTGTACCACAAACTTTGGATCGAGCGAGACTGAGATCCGCTTGTAGACCCGACTACGAAAAACACATTCTACATGGCTTTTTGAACATATATTTATTTGTTATCGTATTTTTGATACATCCTGTATATATAACACGTTCACCCGGCTGGCACGGGGCCGCTCGTCTAATGTGACGCTCGTTCTCGCCGACCGTCGTGACGATCCCAGTTGTGACACTGCCACCCGGCTGGTCGGTTGGTTCGGTCGCTGTTGCTGGTCGTGACGATCTCGTCCGATGATGTCGTCACAAAAGCTGGTTTACAAGACGTCTCTTTCAACAACGCGCCACTGTTCCACGTTGTGAATTGATCCCAGAGGTCGCGTCGTGCAATTTTAGTAGTCGCCTTTTAGAGCCAGTTCGGACACTTGTGGTTAAAAAAAAAAAATACGGCACCAAAAAAAATTAATAAAATAAACGAACATGGTCGAACACGCCTGGAGAGTTATGAAGAATGTCTTTATATAAAAAAAAATGTTTCTTTTTCTTTTCATAGGAGCAGACAATACAGTTGTCAAAAATGATAATACAGTTGTCGGAATGCCGGTTACAACGGAGAGAGAAAGTTCGTTTAGGAATATCAGAGCTTTCAATCCTTAAATAAAAATGTCTTTTCTAAGATTCGTTAAAGTAGACAGAGCTCTTCAAATTTCCGCTAAAATCTTTTTTGTATTCTCTAAAATTGGAGCTGTCCGTTTTCTAGATGATGTTAAAAAAAATAAAGTTCTTTCGATTTCTTCACGGAACTTGACGGGATTTGCCGAATCAGAGGCGGTCAATGGCGGCGGTCTGGGGTTGGCTTCCTTGTCGTCTGGAGGTTCTCTCCCGGCTAACTGGCTAACTGATAAAAATTATTTTCATAGCAGTGCGGGCTTTTTGTCGAAAATAATCAGAAGTTTTAATTCTCCCAAATAAGTTTTAAAACAATGACGTTTTTCGGGATTCCTATTCCCACAAATTCTGTTCTCAGGGACATCTGTCGAGAGACTTTAACCCGCCTGACCCCAACAAATAATCCTGACATTTTATTATGACTGCTAAAATTTTAGCTTTACCAAAAAATATCCACTTCGAACACGAAAGAAGAAAAATCATTTTTCCCTTTTCTTTCCCAAAAATAGTTAATTTTTCTATTCTCCAGATTTTTAGAAGTTCATGATAGTATTAAAATAGTTAATTTTTTTTATTCCCCATATTTTACAAGTATTTGATAGTATTAAAATATTTTTTTACATGAGCTCACATCGCGTATTACAATAAAGCATAACTAATAAGATTACTAATATCAATTTCTTTCTCTCGGCTGTATTAAACCAAACAAGGGAAAGTATCCCCGCGGGAGAAGGGAAAGTATCCCCGCGGGAAATAGGGTTACATATATATACAGGGTGGAGCAAAAGTTAGGAACCATTGGCGATTTACTATAAAATTTATAGATTACATGTAACAATTGATTTACTTATGAAAATTAACTATATAACAATTTAGAGTTTACAATAAGTGTTCGAACTGAATTCAACCCTTTTCCAAACACTTACTCTACGTCTCTTTATCCCCGGTAGCTTTTGGCACGCTTTCTCCTGTAACACCACGCAACCCCCGTTCTGCCATCCACCTCCTCAGGCCCTTCAAGTATGTACCACTCTGCTTTACCCAGTGTCTTTTTCCCTATATCTGGCCTGTTAGTATCAAATTCTCCAAGCCCTCCTTACTCATTGCATGTCTCAGGAACTTTAGCTGTCTTTTCTGTATTAATTTCCTTTTCGTTTCCATCCTTTCCAAAGCTTCATTATTTCTTACGTGCTCCATCCATGATATCGCATTATGTTAAAAATAAGAAAAAAATTTCTATAGTAAATTGTCTATAGCTCAAGACGTTTGCACCACTGTGGATATTAGAATTATAGATACATACATTACCGGCCATATTTATTAGGCCATCGCAATTTTTAAAAATAATTTGTATTTCATACTATTTTTAGTATTTATTACCAAGTGGATAATTCTAAATGAAAATAGAATGGTTCTTTTGTTATTATTACTTTGCAAAATTTTAAAAGGTAGACAGGAAGCCTTTGCTTCGGCCAGCCAATAAGAAGAGGAGACTAGTATGGGGAAGAGAGCACAAAAACTAGACACCAAAACAGTTCATTTGATGCACATGTTATTGTGCAGTATTAACACAATAACCATTCTATTTTCATTCACAATTATCCACTTGGAAATAAATACTAAAATATTATGAAATACGTCATTTCTTAAAATAAACTGCGGTGGTCTAATAATTATGACCGGTAGAGGCAAAGGACGCGTTCCAGAAGATGAGCAAAATACTAACACACAGGAAAATCTCAATAGAAACGAAGAAAAGAGTGCTAGACTGCTACGTGATGTCAGTTCTTCAATACGGCAGTGAATGCTGGACAATATCATCGAAAATGAGGACAAAACTGGAAGCGGCCGAAATGTGGTTCTACAGAAGGATGCTACGGATATCGTGGACTGAGCATACAAGCAACGACGAGGTGTTAGAAAGAATGGCAACAAAAAGGAAATTGATGCTGAGCATCAGGAAGAGACAACTGAAGTTCCTGGGACATGCAATGAGGAAGGAGAGCCTGGAGAACCTGATACTGACTGGACAGATAGAAGGAAGGAGAGACAGAGGAAGGCAGCGGATAACATATTTGCAGGGCCTGATCAGGTGGATGACGGAACGGGAGTTGCCAGGAGCAACAGGAGCAAACATACTAAGAGCCACAAGGGATAGGGAGACGTGGAGAGCCATGATCGCCTACGTCCTGAAGGGACAGGGCACATAGAAGAAGAAGTGTACTCTCTGTGTGTGTGTGTGTGTGTGTGTGTGTGTGTGTGTTTCCCTGCGTAAAAGTAAACAGTTTTAGGCAGGGTAACCGAAACTAAATCCCCTCATGAGACTTGACACCATTGTTTTGATAACCGGTTGACGATACTAAATAATTATTTGCCGGATGAATCAAGAAAGATGCAAGCGCTTAAACATAGGGTATTTTTGTTTCGTTTATTTTTGTTTCGTTTTTTTTGTTTCGTTTTTTGTTTCGTTTTTTTTGTTTCGTTTTTTTGTTTCGTTTTTTTTTTCGTTTTTTTTTTTTCGTTTTTTTGTTTCGTTTTTTTGTTTCGTTTTTGTTTCGTTTTTTGTTTCGTTTTTTGTTTCTACAGATTAACTTTGCACAGTTTTGAACATATATCGTTTATTGCTAAGTTTTCTTTTTCTTTCTTTGTGCCTTTCGTTATATATTCCTAGTTTTTTTTTCTTTCTTTGTGCCTTTCATTATATATTCCTAGTTTTTTTTCTTATATCTTACGTTCTTGAATTTGTTTTCATCTCTCATTCCTACCCTCATTCTTTGTTTATCTGCTTACCTCTCTACCTTTCTTTCTGTTTTTCTTCCTTTCCTTTCTCTTTGTAATTCTTTCTGTCGTTCTACACTTTCTCATATTTTTGTGATTTTTCTCTTTAATTTCTTTGTTTCTTTCTTTAAAGATTTCCGGGGTTTTTTTTATATCTTTCCTTTCAGACTTTTTCATCTTTCTTTCCTTCCTTTCTTTGTTTATCTTTCTGTACTTATTTCTAGTTTCTTGTTTTTCCGTTATTTTATTTTATTTTGTTTTTTTTAGATTTCCTTTCTCTTTGTTGCTCTTTTTGTCTTTCATTCTGCCTGTCTGTTCTTCATAATTGTTAGCCATAATTCTGTTTCCTTTTCTTTGTCTTTCTTTCTGACATTTTCTTTTGCCTTTTCTTTTTTTTCTTTCTTTCTTTTTGATGTTTTTTTTTTTTTCGCTAACGTTTTTCCTTCTTCTTATTTCATACAGGATGATTTTCTTTCTATCGCTATTTTTCCGTCTTATTTTTTAATTTCTACTTTCTGGCTTTTTTTTTTTCATCTTAATACCTGTTTGTCTTTTTCTTCTTCCTTTCGCTGTAATATGCTTTCTGCTTGCCACTCTTCCTATCTTTCTTTTCTTTCGTGGTTTTTGTCTCTATATTTCGATATATGGAATGGCATCGTCAGGCGTTTGCAATTCCTGGAATTGATTCTGCGATGTTATTACAGAAATATTTCACTAGTAACGAGATTAAAACAATTCCCCGGAGAGACAGTTTTATTTGACGTTACCCCAACACTCACCTCGACACACAAAAAAAAAAATCCCAGAAACAAAATAAAAGGCTAAACTCATAACAAAAATGGACCATCAGTATCGGCTGCCATTTTGGCCGGCGCTCCTTCACCAGGGCTCGGAATTGTTTCCAGACAACGAAGAACGACATTTTTCCGTGATTTAAACCTAGTATATACCTACATACACATAGGCAGAAATGGACACGCTTATTCGTATGAACGTATGTGTATACCTGCACGTGATGATAAAATGTTTTCCATTAGAAAAAAAAAACTTTCATTTTATGTAATCTAATTTTCTTCTCAACCTGTTTTCATGTCCGTAAAAGCGGAGCCTCTCCATATCTACGTCTCTCTCTCTCTCTCTCTCTCTCTCTCTCTCTCTCTCTCTCTCTCTCTTATATACTTATTAACTTATATACACGCACCTGTAGTGAAGTCAGTAAGTACGCTAACTCATCTCACTGTCAATGCACTTCATTCAGTAGTGGATATTAATCACAGAGAGTATTATATAATGAAAATTAAAATTCGTGTTTCAGTATCAGTTTCCGTACTTACTGATTCAGTCAGTTGAAGTGCCATACGTGATACACGCTTGGGCGATCATGTCTCGAAAGAGACATGACTGACTGGGCAGAAGATTATCCCGCAGTAGGTTGCCATTGCTTTCTGCGGTAGACTGGTTACCGACCAAGGCTATAGAATCCAATCTGTCCTGCTATTTAATATAATTGCTATTTAACCCATAACTGGAAGGAAGAGACGGATTAATACCTTTCCCAAGGGTATTTGCGCGTAAGTGAATACAATGGATTCAACTGGAATTCGAACTCGGCTTCGAGCCGATATCCACTGTACCACAACTCACATCTTACTGATTCATCCTTACTTAAAAAATACGTAGATACTAGTTGATACAGAAGTAATCAATCTAACATCATAAGTATATTATCAGCAACAAATTAAAATACAACTAGCGGAACCCGTGGAATTTCCACGGATGGATAATTATTTTACTTTTCTTTCTTGAAAAATTTTACTTTGTCATACTAAAAATGATAGTAACGTCTTCAAACATAAAGATATTGGATAATAAAATAACGATAACACTGTAATTTTATTAAAATATCTATAAAAGTAATGTCCATAGAAGCTACTGTACTGTAATCTTATATTAAGCGGCGTATGCATAGACCATAACGAAAATACTGTACGCTATTTAGTGAGAGATTTTCAAAGAGAAAATGTTTTTTTATTTTTACTGAAAAATCATGGCTCCTGTGTCCATTGTAAACAGAAAAAACCAGCTGAGTAATGGCCAGGGGTGTAGTTATTAGGTCGCGGGATACGACAACAAACCTACCTATTTTTACTATATTGTACAGTACACACATATACACGCACACAATTACTGCTACAACCAGCAGCTTAAGCTGCTACTGATACGGTAATGCTATAGGCTCTCTCCTCCTACTCTCTCACTCTTTACTATCCTTCCGTTTGGCAATGGTGAGAGAAAGGCTGAGGAGAGTAAAAAGATAGAGGGGAAGGAAAAGTTCGTGTAGAGAGTGTGTTATATTTCTTCAGTGGCGTAACGGCTGGAGGAACTAAGTTACTAACTAAGGAAAGAACAAGCAGAATTATTATATGATTAAATCCAACTCATCTCGATGAAAGAAGCAAATACATAAAGAATTGCAATAACTGCTGAGAGAGGGGGAGGAAGGGGGGAATGTAACAAGACTAAGAGAGATGGATATGACAAGAATGAGAGAGAGATATGACAAGACAGTCTGAGATGAACCGTGATTAATACATTGATGCTTATGACAAGACATTTTTATGTTATAAGAAAGAGTGACAGGTCACAGGGGGTGTCAGAAAGAGGGTAGAAGAAGGATGGGAATACTGCTGAGAGTGGAGTGGACGAAGAAAGAAGCATGAGAGAGAGAGAGGAAGCAAGTTAGTGAGATAGTAGATGAGTCAAGACTTTACATTTAAATTCTTGAACATTGTAGCTGTCGGGAAAGCAAGTAAACGGAAGGGAATTCCACAGACGAGAAGTGCGAGAGAAGAAGCTGGTGAAGTAGAATTTGCGTTTACAATTTATTGGTTTTACAGTAAAAGGGTGGGGGCCTAGTTGCTAATCTTATAGCTCGAGCAAATTAATGTTTGGGGGTACCAGTGTAAGAATGAGATAAATATTAAAAAGGTGAATAAAATATCTAAATCTAAACTTATTTATAAATGGAACTTTGTATGTGTGTGTGTGTGTGTGTGTATGTGTGTATCCGTTATCTATAGACTCCGAAACGGCTGAACCGATGTTCTTGAAAATTTTACACAGTTGTACTATAAGCGTCTGCGAGTGTTCTTAGCTAGGTTTTGTGTCGAGGTACCTCCGATAAATATCGAAAATCGATATTCGAAAAAATCGGGTTATAGAAGGAGTGGTCCGATTTAAATCAAATTTGATACATTCATAGACAAAGACATAAGAAACGATATTCAGAAGTTTCAAGGTTGCAGTTCCTACAATAGTGCAGAAAATCGAATATATATATACACATAAGCAAGATGTTTGTGTGTGTGTGTGTCTATTTATCTGCCTGTATGTCTGTATTTTTTCAGCTCTTTTATTTTAGTTTTTGCTTCGTGTTTGGCTCTAAGTAGGTATAATTGTAGTTCTTTGTCTCAGCCATGATACCATTTACTCAGAGGACTTATTTAGCCTTCAAAATTCAGTTTACGAAGAAAAACCTTATTTGATATCGATACCAGGAAATTAAAATTTGACTTACATCCATTAATTTTTCTTTCAGTCTACGGCTTCGTTTTAACTGGAAACAACTATTGCTTTTTAGTGTTTCGTGCCAACGTCGAAAGAGTCTGAGCTCCAGGACTATGGATTAGTTTTAAAGCTTTCATTAAACCCGAGCAACGCCGGGCTATACTGCTAGTAGATATATATGAACAAACTGCAATAAGTGCTGAAAGAGAGAAGACTAAGCGAGATAAAGTGAAAAGACAAGATTGAGATAGATAGATGGATATGATAAAACAGTGAGAGATATCAACTATCTTACATAAACATTTTGAGATATTGACTGTAATTAATAGATTGATGAATATGACAAGACTTAATACATGTCTCAATCAGTTCATATTTAACAAGATGATTTAAATACATAGATACGAACAGAGTTTGAAAGATGGATATCTTCACAGATATAGATTAAATTTTTAAGGGATTTAAGGATTTATTTATATTAAACTAGCAATGTGTGTTCCTCTGAAAGTCGTGTGGACGTTGCTTAGAGGATGATTGTTGAATTGGGGAAACACGGAACAAAGTTAACTCGCAACGTTCTTAGAGTTTCGTTTCTAAATCAAGCAGTTTTTGAGTCTTGTTTATGCATTTTTTGCTGTATTAGATCTTAATAAATGACATTCTTCCATTACGGTTATTCGGAAATCAAGGGCTATGCCGAAAGTATTCACATTTTGGACACATAACGCACACTTATATTCATAGACGGTGAAAAAGAGGCCGAAAGTAAGATTTATTTCAGGATTAAAGGTGTATGTGCATTGTAAGCTTTCACGCGCAACATTGTGTGCACGTTTGGATTAAGGTCTTTATATGAATGTTGAAAGTCTATTCATGACCGACGCACGGGCAAACAGTTATGGTTTTTCTCTGCGCATGCGTGAATCAGTAAATGAAACCAAGTCAATGGTGCTCTTAGAATCAAAACAGTGTAAGCCAGTGGGCGAGAGGAGATGCGGATGAACTTAATCCGAATAAAGAAGCACTTTTCTGAATTCGGACCAGGGTCTACGGAATGTATTGCGAAGCGTTCTTGTTGACTCAGACAAGAGCTTCAAACAAGGTCGGCCATTTTTAAACGAACAATCAAACGGTGTCTTGTGGGATGGAGTCAGTAGCACGAAGAATGTACGCATTCGAGCACAAATCTATATATATATATAATGTTACGTCGGGTAACAGAATTATGTGAAATAATACAAAACAATGTAATAGTATAAAAGTCGGTGTATTGACAGGAAAGAGAAGTATTTACAAGAGGTGAGGATTAGTAGAATACAGAACAAGGTAATTAGTATACAGTATCTTCGTAGAGACGTGATAGATTGACTAGTAGGACACTTCCGGTGCAATACCGGAAATACCCGACTGACTCGTTCACTCGACTTCCTTCCTCGAGGTATAATCACTACTATTTTATATTGTGATTCGAATAGTCCATTTATATATCAGTATGTTAAGTGCAAACAGATCCTAAATTAATAGTGATAATAAAGGTTCCAGGAAGAAATTATGGTAAATTCAGCTACGTTAAAACCATTAAGCATTTTCTTTTTTATCAGAACTGTTGTAGCAATTGTTAGGAAACCACAAGATCTCTTGCAGAAAATAGCTAAAACAAAAACGGAAAGAAAGGACAAAATGTAAACTAGAGGACGGAAAAAGCGACTCTGAGATCCGAAGGCGTATTAGCATGGACAATGACACATTCAAAAGCTAAGTAAAGTATTAAGAGACAGAAAAATTTCGTTGGAAACAAGAGAGTACTCGACTGTTATGTGATATTTGTCCGTCAATATGCATTTTAAATGATCGTCAGTATCGGAATTTTTAGAAACAATAGAGTTTGAATTTTGTTTAACGGCATATCAACACCTCTGTGGGTTATTTAATGTCAAAAAGGTGGGGTTTTAAGGTATTTTTAATGTTCGGTTATGGTACTTTTGTGATTTTTGTACGACAAATGATCACTGATTGGATTTTTTAGGGAGACTGAGATTGAGTTTGAATTTTGTTTAACGGCATATCAACCTCTGTGGGTTATTTAATGCCAAAAAGGTGGCGTTTTAAGGTATTTTTTTATAATGCTTGGTTATAGTGAAAAGGTTGATTTAGTCAGATTTTAATGAAAATATTTTGTTTTTATACTTCTTTATTTTACAAACCTGAAAATTTCTTCTAGTTTTATATTCAAAAATGTTTTACTGAGAATTTTTCCCTTCAAAAATTTGTTATGGTAATAATTTTTTTTCTTCAAAACTGTATTTTTGGTAATATTTTTCTTTCAAAAATATATATATTTCTATAAAAGTTTTTTTTTATATTTTCATAGTGTTTTGACCACACTTTAGAGGTTAACTATTTGCCCATCGCTGGGACCCTAACAGGTGCTACCACTTCGGGTCAGAGGGGACCTTGTAACAACAGCAATTAAGAGGTGGTTCCGTGCTCCTCACAACCTCCCAATTGGGGGTCTTGCTGCCGAATGCACTTTATCGTCATACCAAGGACTAAAAACAATAGAACCATTCCAAGTAATGGAAGCTCTTACATACGATCCATTGCTAGAGATGCTGTAAAAATGATCGGGTCCCTATGCTGTTTCAGACTGACTCTTCAAGCTATGTTCGACGTTTACAAGAACCTGATCAAACCGAAAATGGAGTACTGCTCCTATATATGGGCAAGGGTTGCCAATTTTCACTTTCCACTCGATATTCTAAAAGCGTTTCCCCGTCCTAGAAGGTGAAGAATTATTTTCTATTCTGCAACCTCTTTCTCCCAGATGAGACGTCGCAATCATCTCGTTCTATCGCTGTTTCCAGTGCTCAGATGAACTACCCTCCCTAGTTCCAACCTTCACGACCATGCCGCGCACATTGTAGTTAACCACCCATATTTTCTTCACATTCCCTTGGTGAGATGTAAGTATCAGTCAAGCAACTTTATTCCCTTTAACCGCTCCCTTGCAAAATCGAATCATAAGAGGCTGCTTCTCCGGTTGCAGTAGTAATAAGACTGTTGGACTTCTTGTGTCCATTACATACTGTGCAGACTCCCAGCAGTCAACCCATTTTATAGTTCACCAATAGAAGGCTTAACCAGTCAGGAAGCTCAAAATATTCAATGCAACGTGTATAAAAGGTGGCCATATTTTTCCAAGTATTGGGCATGAAATCCGATTCTGGAGAGAGTCTGATTCGAGAGTGATTATCTTTGACGTTGTTTCATTGAACAGATTACGTGCGGCGAGGATACTCCATATCCATATATAATGACGGACATGGTCAACAGATGCTAAGAGGATACTCTATATCCATATATAATGACGGACATGGTCAACAGATGCTAAGAGGATATCCAATAATGTTGTCACCATTACCTTCAATCCCTTACTTTGTGACCATCATGGAGTGTTGTTACTATATAATATACATCCGGGAGATTGATTCTCTGTTATAATCAATACATAAACTGATCCCTGCACTTTATACATAAAGTATGTGAAGTTTACCAACAAAGACATGTTTTCTTGAAGGAGCCCTTTTAACCCTGAGATGAACCATATGTTGCACTGAACACACCTATTTATCCTAATCTAATCTAATCTAATCTAATCTAATCTAATTTATCTGTCTGTTACCGCAAGCCAACTCTTCCTGAGAGCAGATATTGGCCGACTTTAATCTTGTTGGATGCAGACGTGGTTCTTGATATCATCCTTTATTTTTGTTTCTTTGTTTTTTTATTTTTATTTTTATTTTTTTGCAAAAGGTTCCACTTGATTTTCTTATCATTTTGATCTATTTATACGCTCTCGCACACTGATTGAGCACTTTGGAAGAACGGCAGACTTTGAAAAGACAGTCGCTACTCTAGCATCTACACATCGTTCATTCATTAAAAAATTAGAACACTCTTAGCTACTGGCCTGTGGTCACATGGTACATCACACGCAAAACTTCTGCCTCCTTCTACTGAGCGCCCATAGCTCAGAGATAGAATGTCAGTTCGGTCGGTTTTCAATCCTGGCTAAAAGCAATCGGATGTCTTATCGTACTGATGAGATGTGAAACAGCGAAACAAATCTGTCTGCGGATGACATATATATATATATATATATATATATATATATAGGAAAGAATATTAAAACGTTCTGAGTTTAAAAATGTGTTTTTTTACAGTATTTGTTTATTTCTACTATTATATTTTATATTTCAGACCGCCCTCGGTCCTTCATCAGAAACAAATGATTTTCAAATTTGAATTAGTAACGTATTTCGCGAGAGAGTCAGTGAAGAGTTTGTTTACATCACGTGACGCGTTTGTTTACATCACGTGACGCGTTTGTGGAGAGAGTTTTTGTTTTTACATCAAGTGACGTTGAAAGCGACAGATGTTTTTAGAATTATGCTTGTAAACGTAAACCTATCTTTAATAATGCTTGTAAATTTGTTTTAGATTAAAAAAATTTTTTAAATGTATCTAAAAAAGTTTTAAAAAATATTTTTAAATGTATCTAAAAACATTTAGTTATTGAAGTATTTGTAAAGATTCAAAGCACCTAAGTCCCTATTTAACCCTAGCTTGTGTGTATTTAATTTTAAAATCCAGTATTTTTCTTTCTTTCTGTGTGCGTATGTAGAACTAAAATTGGAGTCTATTAGTAAACATTTGCAATTTTCTATGGTGTGACCCGGTTGATTGAAATGTGCTCCTACTGGGGAATATTGATTATTTTGGCGTATATTAAGTTTGTGATTATTGAAGCGAAATCTAAAGCTATTACCGGATTCGCCGATATATCCACTATTGGGACATATTGAACAAAAGAGGAAGTATATAATATTTTCGCTGTCACAAGTGAGACGTGATGGCTGAAATTTGATTTTGGTGTTGGGTAAAGAGAATATTGTGTCGTTTACCAAATGTTTACAAATTAGGCACCTGGGTTTCTGACATTTTAAATTCTCTGATAGGTTTGTGTTTTTTAGATATTTGTTAGAAGCGAGGATAGTTGATAGGTTGGGTGTTTGTTTCATTGCATTTATGGGTGGTTTATCGAAAATGTCTTTGATTTTTTTGTTTGGTTGAAGGTTCTTGTAATCATTTTTTAAATTTTTGATAAGTGTGTGTGAATGTTGATTGTGGTTAAAAACCATGGGAATTCGGTTGTTGTTTTTTCTTTTCTTGTATGTGAGAAGTGTGTTACGATTTATGTGGAATGGTTTTATTTAGTGCTTCTTTTATTATTTTTATTGGGTATTTACATTTTAGAAATTGCTTTGTTAGGTTGTTAATGTTGTTTAGAAAATCTGGATGGTCTGAGCATATGCGTTTGATTCTTAGAAATGAGCTGTATACCATTGACTTTTTGTAATTTAAGGGGATGATGACTGTTAAAGTGTAGGAATTTATGTTGGTTTGTGGGTTTGTTGTATATATATATATATATATATATATATATATATATATGTGTGTGTGTGTGTGTGTGTATCATCCGCAGACAGATTTGTTTCGCTGTTTCACAGCTCATCAGTACGATAAGACATCCGATTGCTTTTAGCCAGGATTGAAACCCGACCGAATTGGCGTCAGTCGGCGATTCTACCTCTGGGCTATGGGCGTTCAGTAGAAGAAGGCAGACTTTTTAGCGAGTATATTGTCATTATACTCTAATTCATTAGTGAATGAGCGATGCGTACATGCCAGAGTAACTACTGTTTTTCAAAGTCTACCATTCTCCCAGAGTGCTCACTCTGGGTGTGAGAGCGTATATATATATATATATATATATATATATATATATATATATATAATTCTGTGTTATCTGTTAGTCCGTCAGTCACGCCTTCTAAAATAACCATACATATAGCGATCGAAGTGAAAACAGATATGAAAGTACAAAGTACAGTTGTTTTTACTAGGGTGGGTAGCTTTGTACTATAAATTTTCATTTATTTTTTTAATTAAAAGTTTTATTATTTCACATACAAAATACTCCTACTATTTTAAAAACAAGGTAATGATAAAAATAGCAAATACTTATTTAATAAAATACTGTATTTTTCATATCTTTTCTTTAAGTTTTATATATTCAAGAATCCAATGATAAGACCAAATATTTCTAAATGTTAGAATCTCGCATCAGAAAGAAATATTTACGCATTGTATGTTGCATACTCAAGAGTAAGAATTTAAAAAAGAAATTTTTAAAAAATACAGTATTTACATTATTCGGACTATTTTCCTCATCTTTGTTGCCATTTGTTTCGACTGTTGTACGCTCCAGCCTTCTTCAGGTGCTAAGAATTTCGAACTGAACCCTTTTTTAAGATCTTTGGGGTGTATGAACCCCATTCCTTGCGTAGTAATACCTCAATAAGAAATCATGAATTATCTCCCTCTAACCCTGCAAGTTACTTGTTCACCACTGCTGTAGCCTGGTATTGAACTCACAACTCTTTGGATCAATTCACAGGAACTAACCAACGTCTATATCCACTGGGCCATGTGTCCTTAAGTTCTGTTTATTTTTTTTATTCTTATACTATTTTTTTAAGCTGTACATCCGAAGAGAAATGGTGGATAACCTGTCCAAAGTACATGTTTCTATTGGAGAAGTTTTCGACCGTCTCAGGTGTTATCAGAAACTGAATCTTGTGATAAGCAAGAATTTTTTTTTTTTTGAACGGTACAATTCAAGTTTAATTCAAATAAACGCTTGTCGTACAAATGAGAGATGGGCTTGAGCAAATGGATGACAGACCAGGATTTGAGAGGGATATCAAGAGAAAAGGTGGTAAGAGCTACAAGGTGTAGGAAGCTGTGGAAGGCCATGATCCCCTACGTTCTTAAGAGACACGGCACATAAAAGAGGCAGCAGCAGTAAACAACATAAAAGCAGCAGCAGTAAACAACATAAAATCGAAGATTCGTTTAATCTTTTTTATGGCAAAATAACAAAGTAATTGAAGAAAAAAATCGAATGCAAGGGTCGAATTCATTTGGCGTTTTCACTGACTCAGCCTGACGACCCATTTAAGAAACTTCTTTTTTTTTTTTTAAGTTGAAGACCCAAACAGGAGTAGACATATTCATCAAGCATATAATTTTTGTCTTCATTCTATAGAATAATAATTTCGTTTGATTGGATAGAGGCCATTTTTCATGTCAAGCTATTCTGAGATAATAATGAGGTCGTATCACCTATGCGAATTTGGATTGGCTGCTTACCAAATGTTTTCTTTGGAAGAGTAATTAACAACATTACTGAAACAGAAGCCAAAGTGCGATGTACTTTACTGAAAAAAGAGTCCAAATATGGCTTAGTTTTATTTTCTTCCTTAATAACTTGATATAAAATTATATTTGAGCTTCTTTCAGATATAATTATTTCCTCCTCCCTCTCTTCGCCATGCCCCTTTCAGAACGGAGATGATCATAGCTCTCCACAACTTCCTATCCGTTGTAGCTGTTAGCAATATTACTTCGTTATCCTTTCCACCTTGCGTTCTATTATTCATATATTCGAGAGGTCATTCATATTTCACTCTGCTTCTCTTATCTTGTGATTGATCCCGACCTGGCAGCCAAGATACAGTCAATTTCTCACCGGCGCAATATAGCTTCTCTGTGTCTCTTCTACGAGTACTTTGCTCCGATTAACTTAGGTCTCTGGTTCCCCTTATGCATGAATTTTCTCGAGCCACAAGATTAGCAACAAGGTCCAACCGTTTTACTGTGAAACCAATAAAATGTAAATACAAATTCTAGTCCATCAGCTTTTTCTCTAGCACTTCTCACCTGTAGAATTCTCTTTCGTTTACTCGATTCCACGACAGCTACAATCTCCAGGAGTTTAAGTGTAAAGTCAATAGTCATCTCCTATCTTGCTAACTTACATCCTCTTTTTCACGTGCTTTTCTCCGTCCACTCTACTCTCTGTATCTGAACTCTTCTCTTTGCCACTTTCTGACACGCCCTGTAACCTGTCACTCTTTCTTATAACTTACCTCCTATGTAACCTCCTGCACACTAGTGGCAATAGACGGTCTTGCTTGGGGCAATATGATTATAAAAAAAAGTACTGTATATATCATGCTAGCAGAATAGCCCGGAGTTGCTCGGGTGTAATGAAAGCTTTAAAACTGGTCCTGGAGCTCAGATACTTTGGATGTTGACACGAAAGACTAAAAAGCAATAATTGTTTCCAGTTAAAGCGAAACCGTAGACTGAAAGAAAAATGAATGGATGTAAGTCAAATCTTGATTTCCTCGTATCCATATCAAATAAGTTTTTTTCGTCGTAAACTGAATTTTGAAGGCTGAATAAGCCCTCTGAGTAAATGGTATCATGGCTGAGACTAAGAACTACAATTATACCTACTTAGAGTGAAACTTGAAGCAAAAACTAAAATAAAAGGGTTGAAAAATACAGACATACAGGTAGATAAACACAGACACAAACATCTTGCCTTTTGTATATATATATATATTATCGATTTTCTGCACTATTGTAAGAACTGCAACCTTGAAACTTCTGAATATCGTTTCTTATGTCTTTGTCTATGAGTGTATCAAATTTGATTAAAATCGGACCACTCCTTCTATATCCCGATTTTTTCGATTATCGATTTTCGATATTTATCGGGTGTACCTCGACACAAAACCTAGCTAAGAACACTCGCAGATGCTTATAGTACAACTATGTTTATTTTTCATGAAAATCGGTTCAGCCGTTTCAGAGTCTATAGGTAACGGATACACAGACGCACACAGACAAAGTTCCATTCATAAATAAGTTTAGATTCTCCAAGCATTTTCTCATCAGTATGTTTGTTTTCTGAATCCTAGTACAGGTGTTTTTTGTTGTTGTTGTTGTTGTTTTTTTTTTGTTCTATAAGTCTTCCCCCTTGTTCAACTTTTCAATTCGTTGTATGTCCGGCATTTTGTAGAGTCACATCTCTGTTGGTTCAAATATCATCTTCTACATTGAGAAAATTGTCCATTATTCACTTTCATATAAGTGGAATAATATTATAGAGATGTTCAGTGGTCTTGCTTTTGTTTGTAATTAACTTTTCCTGTTTCTTAATCCGTTTCTATGCTTTTGTAAGGCATTAGGTATTTCATGACGAGTTCGAATTTATATGTCGCATTTATCTTCGCCTGTTATAATACTTTACAGCAGCAACCCTTATGTAACTTGTCTTTTTATAGGTAGAGGTGTTGAATCTACGCAAACCCATTTATGATCTGGGCAAGGTAGACTGGTTGCCAACCAAGGCTATAGAACCCAAGTTAACCCATATGACCAACTCAGCAAATAGCCTCTTCTCTTCTATTTACGCGTAAGTAAATGCAAAGAATTCAGCTGGAATTCTGAGCCGATATTCACTGCACAATATATATGTATATATATATTTCATTTGTATACACGTTATTACGCGACCTAAGTTTCTACCATCAGTGGTGTCTTCATGCGATTCTCAGTAACGGATTTTACCGTTTACTGTTTTTTTTTTTAACCGAAGACACCACTCATGGTAGAAACTTAGATCGAGTAATACAAATGGAAAATTTTCAAAAGCTCTACAATATAATTGTATTTAACACTTTTTAATTCAAATGTGCACTGGTCTAATTTGATTATGACCAAAAAATAAATAATCTATATATATATATATATATATATATATAAACTTGAATGAAGTTTCGAGTCTAGTCGAGTTAATTGCGTCTTCCTTATATTGGTACAAAAGGTGAGACTTTAGCTAGGCGGATTTCGCATTCTATTAGCAAATGTTATTTCTTTGCTAATATTTTTGACTCAACAAATTTTCTCTTCCATTCGCAAGGATGTTTTTTCCCCACAACATGTCAATTCTGTTATTTACAAATTTTAATGTAGTTGTGGATGCCAATACACAGGTAGAACATCTCAGCGTTTGGGTTATAGAATGAAACAACATTTATCTCCCAGAATTTTGAATCCAGCCTCAAGTAGTAGCAAATTTGTAAATACATACGGGTTATCCATAGCACAACTTGCCATAAATAGCAGGGAATGTGTTGCTGGATTGAATGCTGACTGTTTAACTGTACTATCTCGGTCGCACTCCCTATCGCATTTGAAAGTTCTGAAGTCCATATATATCAAATAACGCAAGCCTTCTCTCTGTTTACAGAGAGATTGCCTGATGGGTTTTAATGTTATTCGACTTTAGTTCTCTTGAATTTTTCTCCCTCTCATTATCATCTTTTATTTTCCAAGCTTACAGAAATTTTCAAGAAATAAAATTGAAAATGTCTGAGAAGAAACCGGAGATTTATTTTAGTTTTTAGTATAAAAATGTCATCTAAATTTCGCTTATTCCTCGCTATTATTAAGTTTTGTACTACTAAAAATATGTTCAAATATTAAAAGCGGATGTATAAACCTGAATTTCCCCGTAGTTTGGATAAACTATTACAACTGAAGATACGTAT
>JBBBDQ010001775.1:2825000-2905000 GCA_037127315.1 Ascarosepion bandense
CCAATTCGGTCGGGATTCAATCATAGGTTAGAAGCAATCGAAGTCTAACCGTACTGATGAGCTGTGATACAGCGAAACAGATCTGTCTGCGGATGCCTATATATATATATATATATATATATATATATATATATATATATATATAATTCTACGTCTATGGCACGACTTGGAGGATCATGCATTATGCAATCATCGGGTACATATTTCAAACAGACGGTTTTCAAACTTGAGCACTGTTTTATTTCTACCTGAATAATTATGTTATACATATGTACGCTCTTCTCTTAAGTATATTTATTAATTTCAGTCACTATATATATATATATATATATATATATATATATATATATATATATATAGCCGACTGACGCCACTTCGGTCGTTTTTTAATCCTGGGTTAAAAGCAATCGGAGTCTAACCGTACTGATAAGCTGTGATACGACAAAACAGATCTGTCTGCGGATGACTATATATATATATATATATATATATATATATATAGATATGGGGATGTTACAGTGGTTCCACCAAAAGAAAAGTTCATATATTAATTACAAAGAGAAACATCAAGTGTCCTTTTATAAAACACACTGGTATTTATGTTTTTAAATTTTATATTCTGCTACACGTGTTTCTAGTCTCACGACCTTCTTCAGACAGAGATTGGTTGGCAGTCATTGTCTTGTTCGTGTGTGGTAGCAATTCACATCTTCTTGTACTGAGGAATATACATATATATATATATTCCTCCCTTCAGTTATGGATTAAATAATAGGAGAGATCTGGTTCTATAGCCTTGGCTGGTAACCAGTCTACCGCAAAAAGCAATGGCGACCTACTGCGGGATAATATTCTGCTCAGTCTCTTTCGAGACATGATCGCCAAAAGCGTGTATCACGTATGGCACTTAACGGACTGACATAATTTTATAGTGCCTTTATTGCTATATATATATATATATATATATATATATATATATACTCAGGTAGGTAAATCTCAAAAACCAGATCCTAATTAATATCAATTTCATGATTATTAAAATAGATCAGGGGTGGTGGGCTCAATGCAAATATTATATTCTAATTACAAAGCCAAATACAAAAATAAAACAAAATTTAGATGATGAAATCCATTGAATAGCCATTTACATATATATATATATATATATATATATATATATATATATATATATATATTCTAAACATATACTGTTAAATATAAGAGACAATGAATTTGAATGAATGTGTAGAGGCTCATCCCTTGTTCCCTGTTTAGGACTGTTAAATATAAGAGACAATGAATGTTTATTATGTTTAATCATGAGCCGTTCAAATCGTCGTATTTTGGCTTTAATTTCAGTTGAAAATAAAGACAAAACTTCTCCAACATTTAGATAATTTTTTATTAATTTGGTTTTAAAGCTTTCGGCTCACATGAGCCATCTTCAGAGAGGTTATTAAGCTTTAGAACCAATTTAATAAAAATTTATCCAAATGTTGGGGAATTTTTGTCTTTATTTTCTACTGAAATTAAAGCCAAAATACGACGTTTAGAACAGCTCATGATTAAACATAATAAACATTCATTGTCTCTTATATTTAACAGTCCTAAACAGGGAACAAGGGATGAGCCTCTACACATGTCTATTGAACAGGTGTAGAGGCTCATCCCTTGTTCCCTGTTTAGGACGTGGTTTCCGGCTTTCTCTTTTCCAATCTATTCACTCTTACGTAGCCCCCTGCACATCAGTGGCCTTACCGCCTTGCTCGGGGTGATATGATTAAAAAAAAAAAAAAATATTTAGAAAATTATTTGCTGGCTCGATACACTAAATATATATATATATCTATATATAGTGATTTACTGAGCATAGCTTATTGCTTTGCTGATCTATTTATCCCATTATGTTCGTGAAAATGTGTTTCGTTATGTTCAACACTTCCTGTTTCTCCCTATTTTTGATGACTCCTTTTTTATCCTCTCTTATCGTTTTCTTCTTTTCTTCCTTGTATCAGTCCTCCTTTATTTTTTCTTCTTCCCTTTTTTTTGTTTTCTTAATTTTGTTTCTTCGCGTTATATTGTTCTTTTCCCTCGAGCTCCTCTCGTTTACTGTCTTCAAATATTTAAATGCAACGTCAGTTACGATCATCTGTCTTTTTGAAAAACCTGTTTTTTTATTGTCCTTTTTCCTCACAAAATTCTCCTTTTTCTTTTTAACTTCCAACACCCCATGGCGTCTTAGTTTAATTACTGCGTAGCTTATGGATGAAATGATTATTAAAAAATATCTTCCTCCCCTTATTTTTTTTTTTTCAGTTGATCTTTTTCTTCCTATCTTCGTAGCTTTTTTTGTTTTCTTCTTTTTTTTACCTTCCTTTTTGCTGCCATCTTCATTCCTTCATACTCTTTTCTTTCCTCTCGTTCTTGCGCCCTGTCGGCTTGAGCTTAAGAATGTGTCGGTCGAAGTGTGAGGATAAACTGTATCCAGCAGCAAGGCCTCAGATTAAGACGTTGTGAGGAGCGTTGAACTAACACTTAATTGCTGTTAGGCTCCCAGATATGGGTAAATAGTTAACTTTCTGTGGGGAAGATTGTAAAAACGGCTTACTTCGAAAACGTCAACGAGTCTGTGCGTCGTGTAGAATCCAGTTACTCCGTGATAAAAAGAACCAAAATGACGGCGGCATGTTTTATGCCAGGCGGTCTCGGACAGTTAATCTCGTTGTCTCGTCGTTCACATTCAAATTATGTTCGGTCGTCGGCTGAATAAAACAAACCGTTTTTTGAGAACGGCAGATCGTTTTTGCTTCTTGCTGAGCGTGCTTGGGTTGGAAGAAGAAGACTCTCCCCTGTTAATTTCATCTATTTTTTTTTTGTCATTCTTTTCACAGTACACCCCCTAACTGGGGTCAATACACTACGAAAACATAAAAATAGATTTTTAATTTAAAAATACCAGCAATACATTTTTGAAAAAAAGAAATTGCTAGCAATACATTTGACCTTCGACAAAAAACCTATCTGTATAAATGTCAATGAAACCTGATCTCCAAACTGATTTCTTTCATTGAATAAATATCGTATTCATACGAATCTATTGTAAAAATATCTTGTTGGCATTGAGGTTGATATGCCGCAAAACAAACTAAGCCCAATATCTGGTTCTTTTTGTCTTTTCTTTCTATTTACATTCTTGCTTTTGTTTTTCTTTTTTCTCATCTTTCCTCACACTTTTTCTTTCCTTTTTTTTTTCTTTTATCTTCATTTTTCTTTTATTCTTTCTTCTTTCCTCCTGTTTTCTGTATACTTTGTTTTCTTTTAATTCAATTTTCATTTTTTATTTCCCACGTTTTTTTTTTTTCATTTTCATTTGCTTATCGATTCTATCTTCTCAGTTGCCACTGCTTTTTTTTTATTTTCTTTTTCTTACTCTTCATCGTTTTCTTTTGTATCTTTTTTCTTTTTTCTGCTTCTTTCTTCCTTTCTTATCCTTTTTACTTTTTTCTTCTTTTTCCTTTTTTCCTGTTTTCTCTTTTTTCTTTTTCTCACATTTTCTTCCTTTTCTCTTTTTTCTCCTTTGTTTCCCTTTTCTCCTTTTTTTTCCTTTTTTCTCCTTTTTTCTTTTTTTCCTTTTTGGCTTTTTTCTTTTTTCACCTTTTTCTTTTTTGCTCCTTCTCTCCTTTTTTCTTTTTTCTCCTTTTCTCCAATTCTTCCTTTTTTTGTTTTCTTTCCTTTTTTCCTTTTTTCTACTTTTTCCTTTTTTCTTTTTTCTTCTTTCTCCTAATTTTCCTCTTTTCTCCATTTCCTTTTCTTTTTTCTATTCTCTGCTTCCTTTCTTTGTTTTCCAGTTTTTTCTTTTTTTTTTTTTCATTTCTTTTATAAATGTCTTTTTTCTTGCTCTTCATAACTTTCTTAATTTTTCTTTCCTTTTTTACGGACCTTTTTCCTCTCTATCCACCATTCCTGGACCATTTTCTTTCTTACTTTCTTTCGTTTTCTTAATCTTTTACTTTTTTCATCCTTCACACTTTTCTTTTTTCCCCCTCTTCTTTCTTTTTCCCTTTCCTTCATTCTTCCTTTTACTCTTTTTTCTTTGTTACTTTTTCTTTTCCTTTCTGCTTTCTATTTTTTTCTTCCTTCTTGTTCTCATTTTTCATTCTTTTCTTCCTTTCCTTCTTTTTTAATTTCTTTTTCCTTTCACGCCCTGACCTTTTATTTTCTTCCGTTTTTCTTTTTCCTTCGTTAATGTTTTTTGCATTTCTCCTGCTTCGCTCCCATTGTCAATTTCATTTTCACCATTTTTATTATGACCTGCTATTTATTCTCTGTGGTCAAACTTTTTCTTTGAAGGCCAAACTACTCGTTGCCAACGTTATTCGTCTTTACCATGTGCCTTCACCAAATTTCCGCTACATTTTTATCCCCTTCAGTAATTTCATTCACTCTGTGTGCGTTAGACCATTGAATATTTCTAACGCCACTAAGTTCTTACTTCTAGCATCAGAAAGTGTTGAACAACGAATATGTTGCTGGCTCGTCTCATATTAAAGAATAAAAGATTTGAAACGACGGAAGGTTAAAAGCAAATATCCAAATCCTAAAAATAAGGATACAAGCGCAAAGTCGAGGCAACTAACCAAAAAAAAAAACAAAACTCGTATCCAGATCCCTTTTATCGTATTCTGATTCAAAATAGCCACTTTGCTGGCAGGCGAGTATCTTATCTGTAGAATTCTGTTTAGTTAAATTTAACACCTTCTATGTGCCATCTCCCTTGAGGGCATAAGGGATCATGGTCCTTTACTTCTCCCTATTACTTGTTGCTCTTTGATATGTCCCGGAAAGGGATATATATATATATAACCCGGTTACATTTACTTAAACCACTTAACTACCTCGAATGATATATATATATATATATATATATATATATATATATATATATATATATATATATAACCCGGTTACATTTGCTTAAACCACTTAACTACCTCGAATGATATATATATATATATATATATATCATTCGAGGTAGTTAAGTGGTTTAAGCAAATGTAACCGGGTTATATATATATATATATATATATATATATATATATATATATATATCATTCGAGGTAGTTAAGTGGTTTAAGCAAATGTAACCGGGTATATATATATATATATATATATATCATTCGAAGTAGTTAAGTGGTTTAGGCAAATGAAATGTAACCGGGTAGAACAATCTAGTACATAGACATAATAGACGGTACTCGTCGTATGCAGTATCCTGAGACGTAGGCGTAGTCAATAGTCGTAATCCAATAGTGGTAGATCTCTAGTCGAAAACCTGTAGACCTCTTGTGGTAGACCTCTAGTGAAAGATCTCTAGACGTTCTCGCATTAGTCTATATTCATCGCTGACACCAGCCAATCACATTCCAGTGAGGGGGAACCAAGGTGTATACATTTTCATTACCTATTCATTACATCACTCTTAATATCCCTTCTCCTGTTATTCCACTCCATCCCCGCTCCACCATCCATCTGTTCAAGTCCATCAAGTATGTCGTGCGCTGCTTTCCCTTATCTCTCTTCCTCTTTATTCGTCATGTGGGTATTAGGTTCTCAAAGTCCTCTCTCCTTGTTCAGTCAGTTAAGTGCCGTACGTGAAACACGCTTGAGCGATCATGTCTCGAAAGAGACATGAACGACTGGGCAGAAGATTATCCCGCAGTAAGTTGCCATTGCTTTCTGCGGTAGACTGGTTGCCTGCCAAAGCTATAGAACCCAACTGCCCTGTTATTTAGCCCATAACCGGAAGGAAAAGACGGATTAACACCTTTCCAAAAGGTATTTGCGCGTAAGTGAATGCAATGAATTCAACTAGAATTTGAACTCGGCTCTTCCATTTGTCGTTCCGAGTCGATAGCCACTGCACCACAACGCACATCCCTCCTGATTACATGTTCCAAAAACTTCAGCTGTCTTTTTTGATGTTAAGTATAAATTTCATTTTTGTGTCAATCCTCTCCAAAACCTTGCCATTGCTAGTGTGCTCTGCCCATGATATTCTCAGTATCTTTCTGTAGAACCACATTTCGGTTTCTTCAAATAATATTAAATGGATGAAGGAATTTTAAACTTATTAATGTGAATAATAAATTCTAGTAAAGAATAACGCTAAATACGACACAGCAAACCAACTTTCCGATTCAATATATTAATTTCACTGCATGTCAGCCGATAAATGCCTATTTGTGTCAAATGTCTGTTTGTGCGTTGTGGTGCAGTGCATATCGGCTCGGAACGAGAAATCGGAGAGCTGTGTTCGAATTCCAGGTGAATTTCTTGCATACACTTACGCAAAAATTTCCTTAGGAATACATAGTATAAATACATACTAGAAGCACCAAATCTGATGCGATCATCATCATCACCATCATCATCATCTATGTGCCGTGTTCCTTCAGGACGTAGGCGATCATGGCCCTCCACTTCTCCCTGTACCTTGTTAGTCTTCATACCCCTTCTCCTGTTATTCCACTCAACCCCCGCTCCCCTATCCATCTGTTCAAGTCCATCAAGTATG
The DNA here is from genome assembly GCA_037127315.1 of Ascarosepion bandense. Lineage (NCBI taxonomy): Eukaryota > Metazoa > Mollusca > Cephalopoda > Sepiida > Sepiidae > Ascarosepion > Ascarosepion bandense. The sequence continues at coordinate 2,831,575 of JBBBDQ010001775.1, forward strand.
TCATTCGCTACTTTCCTTTGTTCCTTTTTCATTCTATCCGTCCCGAGAGCATCAGATTCCCTAAAACCCTATCAGTCATTTAAGTGACATACGTGATACACGCCTGGGAAATCATGTCTTTTTCGAAATATCAGTGACTGGGCAGAAGATTTTCCCGCAGTAGGTTGCCATTACTTTCTGAAGTAGAATGGTGGTCAACCAAGGCTATAGAAGCCAGTCTGTCCTGTTATTTAACCCATAGCTGGAGGGAAAATACGAATTAATAGCTTTCCTAAATTTATTTGCACGTAAGTGAATGCCAGGAATTCAATTAGAATTCGAACTCGGCTCTCCGATTTTTGTTTTCCGATCTGATACCCACTGCACCACAATGCACATCACCAAACCCTATCACCTCTCCTAAAAAGTGGATAAAATTTAACATACCCCAGATTAACATGAAAGTATAGATTTAAACTATTTTTTATCTATTATTAATACTTTGACACCTGATATCAAGCTCTATTATTTCAAAGACTGCTTGCCTTTGAAACGTTATTTTTTAACATATTTTTTCATCAATTGAAAATATACAGTAAAGTAAAGCCACTGCGACGCAAGAGCTTACTTGGTATGAAAGAATAAAGGAGAAAAAAACATTACTTAGGAGCGAGAATAGAAAAGTAATTAAGAAGACAGTAGATTACGGTTGACAAAGCATTGCAATTTTTGTTGGGCGAAGTGCGAGAAAAAAGGTCATTGGGCGGAATGAGTGAGCATAAAACCCATTACACGCCCACTGATAAGCATATATATATATATATATCTTGGTGACCTCTCTGAAGATGGCTCATGTGAGCCAAAAGCTAAGAAACATCTTAATAAAAAATTATCCAAATGTTGGAGAATTGTTGTCTTTATTTTCAAATGAAATTAAAGCCAAAATACGACGTTTCGAATGGCTCATCATTAAACATAATAGACATTCATTGTCTCTTATATTTAACAGTATATGTTTAGAAAATTATTTGCTGCCTCGATACACTATATACATATATATATATATGTACACTACCGGCAATAATTATTAGGCCACCCTAGTGCTTAAAAAAAATGATGTATTTGATATTATTTTTATTATTTATTGCCAAGTGAATGATTGCAAATGAAAATAGAACTTTTTTTTTATCATTTCACCCCGTGGAAGGCATTCTACTACCACTGTTGCGCAGTGGGTTACATCGGGGAAAGTGATGAGAATGAGTGGTTAGTTATAGGAAATGTCAGGTGGAGGTTAATAGACGGGAGAGAATGCAGAGAACGGAGGGTGGTGTTGATGGAAATAAAGAGCTTGAGAGAATGGATGCAAGTTAGTGAGATAGATGTCTATTGATCTTACATTTAACTTCATGGAGATTGTAGCTGTCGGAGAAAGCAAGTATATGGAAAGGAATTCCACAAACAGGAAGTGCGTAAATAGAAGTTTTTAGAGTAGAAATTGCGGTTACATTTTATCGGTTTCACTGTAAAAAGGTGGGACCTAGTTGATAATCTAGTAAATCGTGAAAATTCATACCTAGGGGCACCAGTGGTCCAAGTTCATTGTAGTAGAAGCCGTGAAAGTATTTATAGAGGAGGCACAAGGAAGCCACATCAGGCCGGTGAAATAACGACTGCAGCCGAGCTGCCAAGTCGATGTCTGTCACATTACAGATTCTCCGATGGATTTTGTCAAGAAGCTTGAGTTGAAGAGCACTGGCACCTGACTAGATTTGACAGCAGTATTCAATACACAGGCGGATGGTAGATTTATATATGTGCAGAATAGACTCAGACAAGAAAAACTTCCTGGCCCTGCACAGTGAATCGACCTTCTTACCAGCGGATTTAGCAATGGATTCGATACAGTCATTCCACTTGAGGTCGGCTGAGAGTGTGAGGCCAAGGAGGCGTATTGTTTTACTCTCGGGGAGGCTAGCCTGTTCCATGCTAATGGTGGGTAGGAACGATTGTCTATGATGGTTAACAGATAGAAGTTTCGTTTTTAGAATGGTTCTTTTGTTAATACTGCACAATAACATGTGCATCAAATGAATTTATAAATATTCAATAATTACCTATATTGCAGTTTCATCAATGAAAGACTGGAATACATTTAGAGTGATTCAGACGACTTCACCCTTGCTTTATTGCCTTGTAAAATTTTGCAAAGTAATAATGACAAAAGAACCATTCTACTTTCATTTAGAATTGTCCACTTAGCAATAAATATTAAAAATAGTTTGAAATATATAATTTTTTTTTAAATTGGTGTTGCCTAATAATTATGGCTGGTAGTGTATATATATATGCGTAGTTTGTGCGTATGTATGAGGCTTGTTTGTATACTTGTGTAAATGTTAGTACTATATGCGTATATGCCTAGCTTTCATAAGTGTGTGAGTGCTTGAACACAATATTTATATATGGATATGGATGCATGTGTTTACATGTATGTATATGCATAGGCAGATTTGCTTGTTCATATGTATGTGCATGTGCGTATATATTTTCTACACATATACTGTTAAATATAAGAGACAATGAATGTCTATTATGCTTAATCATGAGCCGTTCTAAACGTCGTATTTTGGCTTTAATTTCAGTTGAAAATAAAGACAAAAATTCTCCAACATTTGGATAATTTTTTAAGTTGGTTCGAAGCTTTCGGCTCACATGAAAAATTCACCTTATTTATTAAATGACCCTCATAATTTGCATGTTGATGTTTCAACATACTGATTGACTATTCGGGGTTCGGTTAGAAATTCAAACAAACGTTACCTGAAGAAGTGCGGAGCGGACAACGGCCGAAATATGATAAGAAAGATAAATACAAATGTCCCAAAAAAAGTAAATAGTGTAAATAAATAGTAATTATTTATATGTAATTCACGTATTATATACAGGGTGTTCCAAAAGTATGTGGACAGCAAATAATAACATTTACTTTAAGTTACATATAGTTAAAAAATTATTACATTGGCAATTAAATATATATATATATATATATATATATATATATATATATATATATGTGTCCAAAAGTAGGCTGACAGTAAGTAATGAAATTTATTTTGAGATTAAAAAATATTATATTTACTAATACAATTGTTAGATTGGCAATTAAATATATATACTGGGTAGTTCAAAAGTAGGTGAACATTTAAATAATGACATTTATTTTAAGATTACATGCACAATTATATATATATATATATATATATATATATATATATTAATAATAATAATAATAAAACCGACTCTGTACGTATTCTAATCTTAAAATGTTACACAAGAAACTTTTAAAGACTATGAATAACCAGCAGAATCTAACTCCGTTAAAGAGGGAAAAAAAAAAGAAAACTGCGTAGGACCGACAATGCATACGGTTCTTCACAGTAAAGAAAAAAACCCTCGAACGGAACGAACCACCAGGAAAGAAAAGTGCTCGATACTAAACTAACCAAAAAGTGTTAACAAAAAGGCAGTTACGCAGAGCAAAAACACACGAAAAAATCGCAAGATCGCCAAGACCTACCGCGGTTTCGCACAACGGCTCGTCGTTGTGCGAAACCGCGGTAGGTCTTGGCGATCTTGCGATTTTTTTCGTATATATATATATATATATATATATATATATATATATATATATATATATAGGGTATTTGACAAGTAGGTGGACAGTAAATAATAACAATTATTTTGAGTTTATATATAGAATTATATTTTTAAAACAATTATTATATTGGCAATTAAATATATCTACAGGGTGGTTCACAACAGGTAGACAGTAAATAATCATATTTATTTTGAGATTATATGTACAGTTATATTTACTAATACAATTATAACATTGGTAATTAAATATGTATGTATGGTGGTCCAAAAGTAGGGTGACAGTAACTTTTTTACTAATACAATTATTACAATGACAATTAAATTTTATTCTGCGCAATAGAAACTATACTATAGTTGTCATGAATGGCACTGTAATAACCGATGCCCAAACCTCTTCCACCTACTTGTATCCGTGATATGCTTGGGCAATTTATAATATATTGTAATATTATATGTATTATGTAATGTGAATAGTGTACAATAATGTTCTGTAATTATTCAGTATAATACAGGGTGTCCATAAAATCCGTGGGCACTTTAAAAAAAATTTAGAACTCTATTATTATTTGTGATAGAAATAATCTGTAAAAAATGAGCTGGAACAATTAAACTTGAAAGATAATACAGTGTTTCAACAAGGTGGGGCTCATTGTCACTTTGCTCTGCGTGTTAGTTTCTAAATCAGGAATTTCCTAACAGATGGATCGGAAGGGGTGGACCATTTTATTGGCCTCCACGTTTGCCAGATTTTATTCCATTAGATTTTTTTGTTTATGTGAAAACAATTGTGTAAGCAACCAAAGCTAGTCCATTAGAAGATTTGAAAGCTAAAATAACTAATGTGATTTCACGCATTACTGTAAATCAGTTGGCAAATGTTTTCCGTGAACTGCAAAATCGTATTGCCCTTTGTACTGCTAATGATGGAGGACATGTGGAAACTTAAATAAAATTTCAATAAAATCTTAAAACAATATAGATTTACTTCTTTGTAGTCCTTTTTAAAAATTAATTCTATCGCATATACAAATAAAATTATATTTTTTTAAGTGCACACGAACTTTATGGACGCCCTGTATAATAAGATAATAAGGTAATTATTCGTGCAATGTAATATTATTAAAATAATAAGGTAATTATTTAGTGTAATATTATTAAGATAATATGATACTTATTTAGTGTAATATTATTAAGATAATATGATAATTATTTAGTGTAATAATATGTAATAATGAAATATGTAATGTATTTATGTAATTTTCATTTGATTAAAAAAACAGGCATTCTTCTTAAATAAATCAATAAAAAATGTTAATTGGTTACTTAAAAAGTAGAAATTTTTCACATTTTTAAGTGTTATGTTTTCAAAATTATTACGGAGATGATTATCTCATTATGTTCGTCGATGTATCTTCGTTCTGTTTACTCTTTAAATATCTTTTCACCGATTACGGGCACTGTCCTAAATCAGTCACAGCGAGACGCAAGAAGCCAAGAATTTATCTAGGAAAATCGATATTTGCAGAATTTACTTTCCATTGTGGCGTTATTATGCCTAATAAATAACTTTCCATTATCTCTATTCCTAAAATAACGTTATTTTGGTTATCTGCGTTGTGGTACAGTGGATATCGGCTCGGAACGAGAAACCAGGGAGCCGAGTTCGAATTCCAGTTGAATCCATTGTATTCACTTACGCGCAAATACCCTTGGGAAAGGTATTAATCCGTCTCTTCCTTCCAGTTATGGGTTAAATAGCAGGACAGATTGGGTTCTATAGCCTTGGACGGCAACCAGTCTACCGCAGAAAGCAATGGCAACCTACTGCGGGATAATCTTCTGCCCAGTCAGTCATATCTCTTTCGAGACATGATCGCCCAAGCGTGTATCACGTATGGCACTTAACTGACTGAATCAGGAAAGAGGTCTTCAAAAATTTGATAGTCACATGACACATGGAGAGCAACTCATGACGCTTCAGCAGTTAGATGGCGAAACAACGTTTATTTTGTTTTTATAATCATATCGCCCCTTGCAAGGTAGTCTACTACTAACTGGTGCGCAGGTGATTGCATAGAAGGAAAGTTATGAGAAAGAGTGACAGGTTACAGGGCGTGTCAGGATGTGGGTAAGAGAAGGGTTAAGATACTGAGAGTGGAGTGGACGGAGAAAGGAGCATGAGAGAGAGAGAGAGGATGCAAATTAGCAAGATAGGAGATGACTATTGACTTTACACGTAAACTCCTGGAGATTGTAGCTGTTGAGGTAGCAAGTAAACGGAAGGGAATTCCACAGGGGGGGAAGTGCGAGAAAAGAAGCTGATGCTGGAGTAGAATTTGTGTTTACATTTTATTGGCTTCACAGTAAAAGCGTGGGACCTAGTTGCTAATCTTGTGGCTCGAGTAAATTCATATACAGAGGGCACCAGAGAGCTAAGTTCATCTGAGAAGAAGCCATGAAAGTATTTGTAGAAGAGACACAGAGAAGCCACATTGCGCTGGTGAGAAAGTGACTGTATCTCAGCTGCCAGGTCGGGATCGATCGCATGACAGATTCTTCTTTGGATTTTGTCAAGGACCTCTAATTTAATAGCAGGGGTACCCGACCAGATATGGAAGCAATATTCGATGCAAGGGCGGGTGGTAGATTTATATATGTGAGAGATAAATATGTGAGAGATAACAAAAAGAGATATTTATATATGTGAGAGATAACAAAAAAATGAAATTAATTAAAAGCTACAAAGGCCAAGAAATTATGGAGATTAATGATGGCCAACGTTCTTGATGTTTTTTTTAAATCATTTCACCCCAAGCAAGGTATTCCACTGCCACTATAGCGCAGGGGGTTACATAGGGGAAGGTGCTGAGAGAGCGATTGGATATAGGAAAGGTCAGAAGGAGGGTGATAGACGAGTAAGGAGGTACATAGGAAGAGTGTTTGAGAGAATGGGTGCGAGTTAGTGTGTTAGGAGGTGTCTATTGACCTTACATTTAAACTCCTGGAGATTGTAGCTGTCGGGGAAGCAAGTATGTGGAAGGGAATTCCACAGGCGGGAAGTGCGAGAAAAGACGGAATATCGAAAAAGAAGGTGGCGAATTGCTCTGAAATCCCAAGTGAAGGTTGCGAATCAACGTCTTTATCAGATGAGCCACTTCAGCTTAGTTCCTGAACATCAGTGTTGACCAGCGAACAATATAACTGCGTGTGGGAGCGAGCGCTAACCAAAGCCTGTTCTCTTTTTCTGTTCGTTGTTCGCCTCTTTTTTTGCTGCAGTTCCGCGTTCCTCGGTGTCGACGACTGACTTGTTTTGTTTTGTTTTGTTTTTTTCTGCTCACGTTGCCTGGTAGTTATTAAAAGGTTTCGCTGAGCATCGACTGAAGCTTAAATGCAGGAAATGCGGGCGCATTTGAGCGGGAAATTTATGGCTTCTAAAATCCAGGCTGCTCGAAGGCAGAGAAGCATGATTTTTATCCAAAGCATGGCGATCACGGACACAAATTTACGACTGCATCCATTATGCATGAAGGCAAGCTATCTGCGTTTTCTTATACAGTTATATATATATATATATATATATATATATATATATATATATATTACTTTTTATGAACATGAGAAAAATTAAATAATTAATTTTAATAAATTCATTTTTTAATTAATTAATTTTTCTCATGTTCGTAAAAAGTAATATATATATATATATATATATATATATATATATATATAAACGAGAGAGAAATGCAGTTTTCTACGCAGTCACATACATATCGCAATATTTTATATATATATATATATATATATATGCGCGCACACATAGTAAAAGAGGTACTGGTTAGGCTAGTAGACGGTATTTTAAAAAAGTCCTCAATGTATATGCAAAAGAACTGAAAGTGCTGAGCCAGCAACATATTTAAAGACGAAATTTTCACCAACATCTACTCAAATACAAATATCTATTAAAAATAACTTAAACACACACACACACACACACACACACACACACACACACACACACACACACACATATATATATATATATATATATTAGCATTTGTCTATATTCCTGAGATGAGGTATTATTTACAGTATTCGGACTATTGTCTTCATCTTTGTTGCCATTTGTACGCTCCGGCCTCTTCAGCTGCTAGGAATTTCGAACTAAACTCTTTATTACAATCTAGATCCTCTTCTGGTAGTCATGAGTTATGTCTTTCTAACCCTGTAAGTTATTTGTTGACCACTGCTGTAATTTGGTATTGAACTCTTTGGATCAAGTCACAAGAACTAACTACTGGGCCATGTGTCAAGGACAAAAAAACAACTGAATTTTGGGACTGGTAAGCTAATGTTGAGTAAAATTTTTGCCAACAAAGATGAGGACAATAGTCCGAATGATGTGAATACTATATATAAAACAGCATTTTTCATACACACATAATTTCGCATAGACAAACTAGAATTATGACATACTTACACACACGAGGCTTTGCTTGACAAGACTAACGGGAGTGAACTATGCAAAAACAATTAAAAAAGAATTTGTTTTGTTTTTTCAAATTAAAATTTGCAGAATTTTATTTTTTCCTCTAAATTTCTTTCTCTGGTGAAGCCATACTTATAAACATTCCCTGTTTGTATCTTATCCTATCATTTTGTCGGATTTCAATTCATTAAAACGTGCATTAAATTATATGACATTAAAAAGTGCTCAGTACACATTTAAAGCAAAAAAAAAAAACAAAGATTTAACATGCAATGCTTTTCAGTATTGAAATTAAGAAGATCAGCCGATTACGTTACCACGGTTTCAGCCTTTAGGTATCGACAGGCGTTATAGATTTCCTATATTTGTTATGATTACTGATTCCCTATATTTGTTATGATTACTGATTTCCTATATTTGGAACTCACAACAGGAATTTTAAAGCGCATAACATTGAAAAATACGTTTTTTGTTCGTACAAGCCCGGATGAATGTATGTACAATACTGTTTCGCTAATCTTGACTAACTCTTCCCCTTATTTAAAACTTCCGTTTTGTGTATTAAAACCCCTGTTGTGCGTTTAATATAAAGCGTCAGGAAAGAAGTCAATCTATAACGCCTTGAAACCATGATAGCGTAATTTGCTTATCTTCCTTTTCTACTTCTTCTACTTCTTGTTCTTCTTCTAACCCTGCCTTGTTCTTTCAGGGCGTAGGTGATCATGGCTTTCCACGTCTCCCTGTCCCTAGTGGCTCTTAGCACGCTTTCTCTTGTAACACCACGCAACCCCCATTCTGTCATCCACCTGCTCAGACCCTTCGAATATATTATCTGCTGCTTTCCTTCATTTTCCCTGGCCTGTTAGTACCAGGTTCTCCAAGCCCTGTCAGTACCAGGTTCTCCAAGCCCTCCTTCCTCATTGCTTGTCCCAGGAACTTCTTTCTTCCTGGTGCTTAATATTAAGTTGTTTCTTTCTGGTGCTCAATATTAATTTCCTTTTAGTTTCCAAAACCGCATCATTGCTCACATGCTTGATGCATGATATCCGCACCAGTAGAATTGTATTTCAATTGCTTCAAGTTTTTCCTTCATTTTTAATGACATTGCTCAGCATTCACTTACATATTGAGGAACTGACATCACATAGCAATCCAGTGATCTCTGCTTTGTTTTATAGTGAATATACGTTTACAAAAACTCATCTACAAAGGCGGGTGTGTCTGTGTGAATTCAAATTTGTTCCGCTATTCTACTGTTTGAACATACAGGTCAGTATTAATGCCAATCCTTGTACAAGATGTTTTAAATATTACTATAGACAGAGACACAACATTATGTAATGGTTAGCGAGTTAGATCAGTTACGACTGAGTAGTGAGTTCGATCCTCACTGGGTGCACTATACATTTGGTCTTGTGCTACATCTAAGCTGAACTTTGGAAAATCAGTCAGTCAGTTAAGTGCCATACGTGATACACGCTTGGGCGATCATGTCTGGAAAGAGACATAACTGACTGGGCAGAAGATTATCCCGCAGTAGGTTGCCATTGCTTTCTGCGGTAGAAGGCTATAGAACCCAATCTGTCCTGTTATTTAACCCATAACTGGAAGGAATGGGCGGATTAATACCTTTTCCAAGGGTATTTGCGCGTAAGTGAATGCAATGAATTCAACTGGAATTCGAACTCGGCTCTACCGATTTCTCGTTCCGAGTCGATATCCACTGAGCTACAACGCACATCCCATTGGAAAATCAAAAAGATATAAATACAGATTTATGACAATGACCAATATTACAGAGAAATTAATAGATAGAGGATTATTATAGTTGCTTTTTCCAGTAGATGTCAGTATTTTTAAGTGATTAATAAACAAAAATAAGTAGGTAGGTAATGAAGACAAATAGGGGACATAAAAATATAGGGACATAGATGGGTATCAGATATAGAAAATGAGTAGCGATATGTAACGGACATAGATAATGAGTATATATATATATTAGGACAAAGTTTTAGAATTCGTAGGTTTTTCTACCTGCTGTTCATGCATTTACTTTTATAAAGAGTGTTCGATACGACGTAGAGCTTTATATTGTAATGGTAATTACAGTGGTTTATAAATTCATACTATCACTACACACTAAATTTTCGCGTTTCGAAGCTGCTATGTGCGCTTCTCATCGGGTGATAAGTTGAAATGAAAATTAAATGGTGGAAACGGTTTATTTATGGTGATATGATGTTTCAGTGAATGTGAGGTAGGAGCTTATTCTGATTTAGTAGGCCGTATTGTACCCTTAGAGATATAGCTTTGGGTCAGGAGAGGTAACTTAGTTTAAGACAGGTTCCTGATTTATTTTGTCTGGGTAGTTCTTATATTGGGATTTATGTTTTTTCTAAGGAAGGGAAAACATTTTTTGTTTATTTTACTGCTAAGTGTGATGGGAGTGGCGCCGCTGTTAATGAGAAGGATGTAAGTACATGTGGGGTGGAAGTTTAGAATGATCTAGTCGTCCGTTTGTGGTTCTAGAGATGCCGCTTTGGGTTAGAAGAAGGGTGTGGGGTAGCTTAGTTTTGGACAAGTCACTTTTTCATTTAGTTTAGATAATTTTCATTTTGCGATATATGTTTTTTTTTTAAAGCAGTGTCGATAGTTTTTATTTTACTACTATTTATAGGTCGATGGAATTTCTGTTATATATACTGAATAGACAGACATAGAGAGATAATGAACGGACATATTGCTCGGGTGTAATGAAAGCTTTAAAACTAATCCATGGTCCTGGAGCTCAGACTCTTTGGACGTTGGCACGAAAGACTAAAGAGCAATAGTTGTTTCCAGTTAAAGCGAAACCATAGACTGAAAGAAAAATGAAGAATGTAAGTCAAATTTTGATTTCCTGGTATCGATATCAAATAAGTTTTTTTCATCGTAAACTGAATTTTAAAGGCTGAATAAGTCCTCTGAGTAAATGGTATCATGGCTGAGACTAAGAACTACAATTATACCTACTTAGAGCCAAACCCGAAGCAAAAACTAAAATAAAAGGGCTGAGAAAAATACAGACATACAGGCAGATAAACAGATACACACACAAACATCTTGCCTTTTATATACATATATTATCGATTTTCTGCAATATTGTAAGAACTTCAACCTTGAAACTTCTGAATATCGTTTCTTATGTCTTTGTCTATGAGTATATGAAATTTGATTAAAATCGGACCACTCCTTCTATTACCCGATTTTTTCGATTATCGATTTTCGATATTTATTGGGGGTACCTCGACACAAACCTAGCTAAGAACACTCGCAAACGCTTATAGTACAACTGTGTAAAACTTCAAGAAAATCGGTTCAGCCGTTTCGGAGTCTATAGTTAACGGACACACACACACACCCACACACACACACACACACACACACACGGTCAAAGTTCCATTTATAAATATGTTTAGATATCATCATGATTAATTTATAATTTTTCTTTCAGATTATTAAAGCATCACTCATATTTTTCTGCAATATTCCCACCCATGTTATTTCCATCTAAAGAACACATTAGGCACGCTCTACTCTATGAGTTCCACATAGATTCCAATGCAAATGCAGCAGCACGATCTATTCAGGATGCTTATGGAATTGATGCAGTGAAAGAAAGTATTTCTAGGTGGTGGTTTCCCGGACACACACACACACACACAAACACAGAAACAAAGTTCCATTTATAAATAAGTTTAGATTTAGATTTATATAAAAAAAAAACTGTATTAATTTATTCTTGCTAGTGTCTTATGTGGCATCATCGGTTGCAAAAAACGTTATTAAGAATTTCTAAACACAGTCATGTATTAGTTATAGTTTTCTATAATAAAAAAAACTGGTCTTAATTATAGGTCTTAATTATAGGTCTTAATTATAGGTTTATAAAAGTTCGTTCAAATTATAGGTTTTTGCGGATAAATATTCCTGCCCACTGTCCGCAAAATGTGAATGTTTTTAATCAGTCAGCTTTGACTAATTATTGCAATATCGAATGGCCGATCTCGAGGTTTAAATAATGACGTATTTCACACTGATATCAATGGCCAGCGTTCGAACCGCGACAAATAAAATGTTCGTTTTAAGAATGCTGAATCTCCATCCAAATGGGCCATCTGAATTTGAAAGATTTTAAGACATATTCCTTTTTTAATATCTTGCCTTGTACCTGACTAAGACGAGCTATATAAAATATTGAGTATAACCGGTGCAGACATTGTTCGTTAGTTATAATTTCTGAAATGCCACTGCGCATGCGTAAGATTTCCCGTAGATCTGTAAAGGTTAGTAAGTGCAAAATCATAAGAAGTCATAAAAAAGTAAAATATGAAAGCTAATCTGATTTATTTTGTTTTGTCATATTTTATTTCGAAAAGATTTTAATATTATCTCCCCACCCCTCACTGCTATTTTTTTCTCTCTGTAAAGGTTTTCCCTTCAATATCAAATATCTTGTTTATTGCATGCATAATTGCATTTGCGTTCATATATATTTAATTTTTTTTAACAAGGTTGACAACTTTTCGCGGGTTTAAGATTTCGAACCGGATGTTATTTAATCTTGCCTTCCTGGAAATGTTTCATTAACAATGGAAGGATCAGGACACTTATTTAATTCGATTAAACACCTTCTAATAATGCCGGAAAACATAGCATTCCAAACGGATTCACAAGAAGACATCCTTATCATATCACTTAGACACGAACTGACACAATCTACCGATGATCCTGTTTTGAATTTTAGTTTGTTTTTCTTTTGTTTTTATATCCTCTTATTAAATTGAAATTTACGTCTGTTTCACATACTTCCGCCATTACGTGAACAATATGCCTACTGCAAGATTCTATATCAATTCGTTAAAAGATAAATTCAAATTGTATATCCTCGGAAGAACCCTTTAGAGTACAAGATTGCTATGTGATTTCAGTTCTTCAATATGGCAGTGAATGCTGGACAATATCATCAAAAATGAAGGAAGAACTTGAAGCAACTGAAATGTGGTTCTACAGAAGAATGATGCAGATATCATGGGCCAAGCATGTGAGCAATGATGAGGTTTTGGAAACTAAAAAGAAATTAATATTGAGCATCAGGAAGAGACAACTAAAGTTCCTGGGACAAGCAATGAGGAAGGAGGGCTTGGGGAACTTGATACTAACAGGCCAGAAAAAAATGAAAGAAAGCAGCCGATAAAATATTTGAAGAGTTGGAGCATGGATTAAAACTAATCCATGGTCAAATTTTGATTTCCTGGTATCGATATCAAAAACTTTTTTCGTCGTAAACTGAATTTTGAAGGCTAAATAAGTCCTCTGAGTAAATGGTATCATGGCTGAGACTAAGAACTACAATTATACCTACTTAGAGCCAAACCCGAAGCAAAAACTAAAATGAAAGGGCTGAAAAAATAGACATACAGGCAGATAAATAGACACACACAAACATCTTGCCTTATATATATATATATATATATATATATATATATATATATTATCGATTTTATGCACTATTGTAAGAACTGCAACCTCGAAATTTCTGAATATCGTTTATGTCTTTGACTATGAGCGTATCAAATTTGATTAAAATCGGACCACTCCTTCTATAACACGATTTTTTCGATTATCGATTTTCGATATTTATCGGGGGTACCTCGACACAAAACCTAGCTAAGAACACTCGCAGACGCTTATAGTACAACTGTAAATTTTCAAGAAAATCGTTTCAGCCGTTTCTGTGTCTATAGGTACCACACACACACGCACACACACATGCACGCACACACACACACGCACACATACAGACACACAGACAAAGTTCCATTTATAAATAAGTTTAGATTTAGATGTAGAGATGACAGTCGTGCTAGTAGTCGTTTGAGTACTGTAAACAATCCTAATATGATAAAGGAAGAAACATGCAATGAATTCAACTGGAATTCAAACTCGGCTCCCCAATTTGTCGTTTCGAGTTGATATCCACTGCACCACAATGCGCATCTGAGCAACAGTAGTCCTGAAAACCAAACTTTTTAGCGGCTATACAGTGTCACTTTCTATCAGCAAACAAACTTAGCCTCTTTAAGAAAATGTTTTCAGACACAAATAGGCATCAGTTTGAGCACTTATATAGCTGGGAAAAGTGGTTCCTGTGGGCTAGTGCATCTGAACAGACCAGTGTAAACCATGAAGAACTTTGTGGTGGTTTCACCTGGTTGTTCCAAAATGGTACAAAAACATCAATGTCAGCTTTCATCCAAGACGAAATCTTTCTATGGACTTATTTTGTTTTCGCTTCCAGGGGGGGGGGGCATTTTTCAATGAATTTACAGATGGATATCCACTGCACCACAACGCACATTCTAGTTCAATCATATACAGAAACAAAAGACTATTTATTAAAACTCTACACGCATCATAGGTAGGCTTTTTGCATTCCCGATATCAATTCAGTCAGTTAAGTGCCATACGTGATACACGCTTGGGCGATCATGTCTCGAAAGAGACATGACTGACTGGGCAGAAGATTATCCCGCAGTAGGTTGCTATTGCTTTCTGCGGTAGACTGGTTGCCGACCAAGGCTATAGAACCCAATCTGCCCTGTTATTTAACCCATAACTGGAAAGAAGAGACGGATTAATACTTTTCCCAAGGGTATTTGCGCGTAAGTGAATGCAATGAATTCAACTGGAATTCGAACTTGGCTCCCCGATTTCTCGTTCCGAGCCGATATCCACTGCACCACAACGCGATATCGTTTACACAACATAAATTAATTAACAAAATATTATTATAATTAATTGGGCCTTTTGACTGGAAGTTCTTACTGAAGAGGACCTTATCTCAAACACAGTGCAATTTCATTATTATTATTTTCAACCAATGCTTTATAATTACGCTGTGTACACTATAGGAGGCAGCTACAGTTCCTGGGACATGTAATGAGGAAGGAAGGTTTGGAGAATCTGATACTCACAGTTCCGATAGGGTAAAGAGAAACAAGGGAAAGCAACGCGTAACACACTTGGTGGGCTTCAGCAAGTAGATGGCAGAGCGGGGTTTGGGTGTAGTAAAAGGAGAAAGTGTGCCACTAAGGAGAGTGAGATGTGGAGGGCCATGATCGCCTACAATATGAAGGGACACGTCACATAGTAGAAGTACATCTCACAATTCCAGACAAACGTCTGAAGGCTAAAGACCATATCGGTTAAAATATTCTAATAAGAACTCAGCAAATATGATAGTCAGTCAGTCAAGTACCATACGTGATACACGCGCTGGGCGATCATGTCTCGAAAGAGACATGACTGACTGGACAGAAGTTTATCCCTCAGTAGGTTGTCATTGTTTTCTGCGGTAGACTAGTTGCCAGCCAAAGCTATATAACCCAATTTGTCCTACCATTTACCTCATAGCTGGGGGGGGGGGGAAGAGATTATATTACATTATTATATTAAGTATAATTAGTGGGGGATCAGTTTATTACTTCATAACAATAGAAAATCGATCCCCAACTTTATGCCCAGTAGAAATTGTAATTATACTTCCAACTATTATATTCAGTCAGTCAGTCAGTTAAGTGCCGTACGTGATACACGCTTTGGGCGATCATGTCTCAAAAGAGAGATAACTAACTGGACAGAGGTTTATCCCGCAGTAGGTTGCCATTGCTTTCTGTGGTAGACTGGTTGCTAGCCAAAGTTATATAATCCAATCTGTCTTGTTATTTAACCCGTAACTGGAGGAAACGGGTAGCTTAGTACCTTTCCCAAGGGTATTTTCGCGTAAGTGAATGCAAGGAATTCAATTGGTATTCGAACTCGGTTCTCCCATTTCTCGTTCTGAACCAATATCCACTGCACCACAACGCACATCCACTGACTGAATATGATACTACTCATCCGAATTATTCGTTTTCAGGTCGTGATGGGCTGACAAAGAAAACATGTAATAGAAAAGGTGTTGATTTTTTTATTGTCGCTCTAACGGCTATGTCTAAGAGCTACAAGGGACAGGGAAAAGTCGAAGACCATGATCGCCTACGTCCTGAAGGGACACGGCAGACAGAAAAAGATTTTAAGGATGAAAGATTTATTTTTGGACAAAATAAAAGTTTTGTTTGTTGCTTGTCTTGACGAAGTCTAAAACGAGCGATTTAAGCTAATTTTGCTTGGAAGAAAAATTAAGAATAGCCAAAGAGAACAGGAAAGAATATCATTATTCGGAATAAGCTGACGTATTTCAAGCCTCATAGTAATCAAAAAGAAAAGCGAAAACAAGAGCGTCGAGTTATTTCTGTAAGGAATTCCTGGTGTGTACTCATTGATCTTTGTCCTCACCGACACCTTGCCGTTGCTCAAATGCTCTGTCCATGCTATCCTTAGCATCTGCAGAACCGTATTTCGGTTGCTTCATGTCTATCCTTATGAAGCTCCTGTGCATGACGATAAACTTCATCCGGCAGCAAGACCTCTGATTGGGAGGTTGTGAGGAGCATGGAACCACTTCTTAATTGCTGTTGTATTCAGGTCAACCCTGACCCGGAGTATTAGCACCTGTTAAGATCCTAGCTATTGGCAAACAGTTAACCACTAAACTGTGGTCAAAACACTATGAAAGTATAAAAATACTTTTATAGAAATATATACATAAAAATGGACTTTATAGACAAATATTCATTTCTGAAGGAAAAATATTACCAACAATATATTTTTGAAGAAAATACTTTTACCATAACACGAATTTGAAGGAAAAAATTATTCTCAGCAAAATATTTTTGAATACAAAACTAGAAGACATTTTCATTTTTTCTAAAATAAAAAAGAATAAAAACAAAAAAAAATTCATTAAAATCTGACTAAATCAACCTTGCATGTCGTTTCAAAGATTCTTCGATTAAGACGGTAGGGTGAACATCAGACACTTAAAACGAAATCCATTTGTAAAATTAGGCTGAGCGCTGATCCGAGAATTATTTTTTCAACGACTTCTCTTACGAATAAGAGACGGCAAAAGATCAAACAAATTGTCACTCGTTGCGAACGTTACGTTTTCGAACATGCTTTGTTTGGTAACTAATAAAGCCTGTAATAATTTAGGCCAGTGGGCATTTATTGAATGTGTCAGCCGACAGAGGACGTATTGTTTTCTTCTCACTAAGCGTTGTGGCAAAAGCGACTGACCATCCATCCGTTGATTCAGTTATAAGATGAACCACCGAAATACCAGCGGGTATAGACCAAGTTGGTCGGAAGGAACGGAAGCTGTTGGCTTTGAACCCTGTTGGTCAGTTGGATGACCAATGGGCATTGGTATGCGCATATTTCGGAAATATTTTCACGTCTCCATCCTATTAACAATCATTTTCTTTTTTCCGCTATTATTATTAATATTATTATTCCCATCTGCCTTTTCATTCTTCATCTTCATTTTCTACTTCTCAATCCAATCCACCATCCTCTTCCTCTTCTTCTTCTTCTCATTACTATTATTATTATAAGTATATATTTTCCGTCTTTATCCTCATCTTCTTCATTTTCTACTTCTCCATCCTATTCACCATCCTCCTTCTTCTTCTTCTTCTTCTTCTTCTTCTTCTCATTAAAATTATTATTATTAGCCACTGCCTTTTACTTCTTCTTTATCCTCATCTTCTTCATTTTCTACTTCTCCATCTTATTCACCATCCTCTTCTTCTTCTTCTTCTTCTTCTTCTTCTTCTTCTTCTTCTTCTTCTCATTAAAATTATTATTATTAGCCACTGCCTTTTACTTCTTCTTTATCCCCAACTTCTTCATTTTCTACTTCTCCATCCTATTCACCATCCTCTTCTTCTTCTTCTTTTCTTCTTCTTCTTCTCATTACTATTATTATTATTAGCCTCTGCCTTTTCCTTCTTCTTTATCTTAATCTTCTTCATTTTCTACTTCTCCATCCTATTCACCATCCTCTTCTTCTTCTTCTTTTCTTCTTCTTCTTCTCATTACTAATATTATTATTAGCCTCTGCCTTTTCCTTCTTCTTTATCTTAATCTTCTTCATTTTCTACTTCTCCATCCTATTCACCATCCTCTTCTTCTTCTTCTTTTCTTCTTCTTCTTCTCATTACTAATATTATTATTAGCCTCTGCCTTTTCCTTCTTCTTTATCCTCATCTTCTTCATTTTCTACTTCTCCATCCTATTCACCATCCTCTTCTTCTTCTTCTTTTCTTCTTCTTCTTCTCATTACTAATATTATTATTAGCCTCTGCCTTTTCCTTCTTCTTTATCTTAATCTTCTTCATTTTCTACTTCTCCATCCTATTCACCATCCTCTTCTTCTTCTTCTCATTACTATTCTTATTATTAGCCTCTGCCTTTTCCTCTTTCTTCACCTTATTTTCTTCATTTTCTACTTCTCCATCCTATTCACCATCATCTTCTTCTTTTTTTCATTACTATTATTATTATTAACCTCTGCCATTATCTCCTTCTTTGTCCTCTTCTTCTTTCTTTTTTTATTCTTCATCTTGTTTATCATCACTTTCTTTTGAGTCCTTTTCCTTCGTTCTCCTCATCTTTTTAGTTTTCTAATTTTAAACAAATATAAGTTGTTTATTTAAATGCTTTTTAAAAAGAACACCAACTACATTCTAAATGACTTCACCCTAATGTGAAGGCAAATGTTCGATTCCACCTTTTAAATAATTCTGTTTTATTGTTGCTTTTTTTCGGTAGGAATATTTTAGACGACTGTTTTTAAATTTTTCTATATCTAAAATGCTCTAGAGATCGAAGTAAATAAAAAAAATATTGATGCTAAATCTGTGGTTTATGGAACATTTTGAAGAACCTCACTTTTCTAACAATCTTGTCTGGGTTGTTTCGCAGAATATGTCCCCCACATTATCACATAAGATAATTACACCTTTTAGTTTTACCATAGAAGGATTATTTCGATGCCATGCCTCTTTTGCCAGATCAATTTCCTGGAAATAAAATCTGCAATAATGGTCGTTTTATGTTCCAGCATCTCGTAATAGACAACTTTTTTCATATCCCATAATAAACAAAGCAATTACTTCTGTTTTCTAAAATAAAATAAAATTTAAAAAAATAAAATAATAAAAAAAAAATTCATGAAAATCTGACTAAATCAACCTTATCACTATAATTGAACATTAAAAAAAATACCTTAAAATCCCACCTTTTTGGCATGAAATAACCCACAGAGGTGTTGATATGCTGTTAAACAAAACTCAAACTCAAACTCATATTTGATGAGATTGGTTCTATTTTAGTTTTGTATCCGGTTTGATAAACTGAATAATAAAATAATTCTACCGTCTTTATTAATCGTAATTCCAATCCGTATGTCCAGGCTGCGGCAAATGTAACGCTCATTTGGACTTATTAACTTTTATTGATTAAATTTTATTGATTAACTTCGAACTTATTTCTGTTCATTTTTTTAATTTTCTACTTTCTCTTTCGTTCTTGTTTTTGTGTCTGTTTTCTTATTTTCTACTTAATATGCAAAACCCATTTTTCATCGACTATAACAATGTGATGCCAAGTGAAGATATTGTATTCATGGTTAAAATACATAGCTTGAACGATTCTTATCAGCCCTTGGCAAGTTATTTAAAGTCAGAAATTATTATTAGATGGTGAGAATTTTGATATAAGTTTTACTAATTAACTCACGGCTCGAAGTGGTGGAGAGAGAAAAGGTAGATTCATATTTTTTCCAGGGGTTTTTGCACATAAGTAAATATACTGAGCCCAACAGGAATTGAACCTCGGTTCTCGAGATTAACAATACTGTGTCATTATCCATTACACCGCCCACACATCAAAGCTTACAGTATTTACTTCCAAGCGATCACTCCTCCAGATACGCAGACTCAGTCAGTTAAGTGCCATACGTGATACACGCTTGGGCGATCATGTCTCGAAAGAGACATGAATGACTGGGCAGAAGATTATCCCGCAGAAGGTTGCCATTGCTTTCTGCGGTAGACTGGTTGCCGACCAAGGCTATAGAACCGAATCTGTCCTGTTATTTAACTCATAACTGGAAGGAATAGACGGATTAATACTTTTCCCAATGGTATTTGCGCGTAAGTGAATGCAATGAATTCGGCTGGAATTCGAACTCGGCTCACCGGCTTCTCGTTCCGAGTCGATATCCAATGCTCCACAACGCACATCCGAGAATACTCGATTTTAATTAACTTCGGGGATTGTACTGGTGTTTAACGTAAGATGCCTTTCGCTAAAAGACAACTGCAGATGTGGAAGGTTTTCTTTTCATTTTGCAATGTTTTCTCATTTTTTAGATGTAAATAATTATGTGTAACATTTAATATAATATACCGTTTAATAAAATATAGCATTTAATTAAATATACCGTTTAATTAAATATACCGTTTAATTAAATATATCGTTTAATTAAATATATCGTTTAATTAAATATACCGTTTAATAAAATATACTGTTTAATAAAATATAGTATTTAATAAAATATATCGTTTTATAAAATATAGCATTTAATAAAATATATCGTTTAATAAAATATACCATTTAATTAAATATACCGTTTAATAAAATATATCATTTTATAAAATATAGCATTTAATTAAATATACTGTTTAATTAAATATACCGTTTAATTAAATATATCGTTTAATTAAATATACCGTTTAATAAAATATACTGTTTAATAAAATATAGTATTTAATAAAATATATCGTTTAATAAAATATAGTATTTAATAAAATATATCGTTTAATAAAATATACCATTTAATTAAATATACCGTTTAATAAAATATATCGTTTTATAAAATATAGCATTTAATTGAATATACTGTTTAATTAAATATATCGTTTAATTAAATATGACGTTTAATAAAATATACCATTTAATTAAATATCTCGTTTAATTAAATATATCGTTTAATTAAATATGCCGTTTAATAAAATATACCATTTAATTAAATATATCGTTTAATTAAATATATCGTTTAATTAAATATATCGTTTAATTAAATATGTCGTTTAATAAAATATACCATTTAATTAAATATATCGTTTAATTAAATATATCGTTTAATTAAATATGCCGTTTAATAAAATATACCATTTAATTAAATATACCGTTTAATAAAATGTACCGTTTTAAAAACAGTTTATCTACTGAAGTATGAGTATCCATTAAAAATAATGTTTAAACAATAAATTAAAATATATTTATCATATTTAATCAATTTCCTTAAAAATTATCTTTGTTTACAGTACTCTGCAAAAGTATTAGGACACGAACTATTTTATCTTTTATGAGGCATATTGACAGAATATTCAGAATTTAATTAAAGTAATTTTATTTGATTTACTTAACAAATGCTTTAACAAGAAAAAAAATACTTGTTACAAAATAAATTTAATATTTAGTATATTAGCCTTTTGGTTTGATCACAGCCTTCATTCTGCCAGGCATTGACATCACAAGCTTCTTCAATGTATCTTATGGTATCTCCTGCCAAGCAGCTTGTATTTGTTCCCAAATAAAAAAAAAGTCAGTCATATCCAATGATAATGGAGTAATGAGTAGTTTCAAAAGAACTTGTTTAATAGAAAATAGGAAAATTAAATATAATTTCTTTTTAATATATTTCGTTTACACCTAGTTTTAAATAGTCAGTATTTATTTGCAATTTACATAGCTTTTCAGTCGGTATTTGAATTTCAGTGAGGTTTTTAGGAAAATCGCCCCTGTCCTAATACCTTTGCACACTACCGGTAGTGTGCAAAAGCGTTCAGGACAAGGGTGATTTTAAACTTTGTTTTGATGTCTCATAAAAGATAAAATAGTTCTTGTCCTCATAATTTTGCACAGTACTGTATGTTAAAATACGAAACCGCACATAAGTTTTTACGTTTGACTTTAAGTATATTTTTTACAAAATTATTAATATGTGGTATTTAATAGGAAGCCAATTTATTACTTAATAACAATAGAAAACTAACTACTACTTTATGTTCATTAGACTACAATTTTACACCTTTGTGCAAATTAATTGAAACAAATTGTTTAGTTTCGTTCTTTCAACGTACGGTCAGTTTTAGACTCATTGGAGTGACAGGGTGTAATCGATTTCTGTTTTTTCCTCAGATTGGGTTATTTGCAGTGGTGTGCAGCAATATGAATCTATTTGCGGGGTGTATGATGAAATTTGTTTGACCTTGAAAAATATTACGTCATCTGTGATTGCATCAGATTTTTTATCACGCCTAGAAACTGTTTCAACTGTCGATTAGTTGTCTTACGGCCATTGTTTGCGATGGATGTTACTCCAAGGATGCGTACGAAAATTGCAACGCTGCACAAACACACTTGCAAGCCTTACAAAGAGTTCACGTTCATGTTGGTGTCAGTCTTTTAACTGTCAGTCGTGTCATCAAGGCTAAGAAACAAACTGGATCCATCAGTCCAAAGATTAAGGAAAATGCTGTCAGAAAAGAAGAACAACTCCAAGAGACGACGTATACGTGATCAGAGAAAATGTGAAAGATCCTAGGAAGACATTATTCGTTTTGTCTGAATTAATTTGCACCCTCTCTCTCTCTCTCTCAATTTCAATCCGTATGCCCAGGCTGCGCCAAATGTAACGCTCATTTGGACTTATTAACTTTTAATGATTAAATTTTATTGATTAACTTCGAACTTATTCCTTTTCGTTTTTTTAATTTTTTACTTTCTCTTTCGTTCCTGTTTTTGTGCCTGTTTTCTTATTTTCTGACAAGTATTTCTCTTTCTACTTAACATGCAAAACCCATTTTTCATCGACTATAACAATGTGAAGCCAAATAAAAATATTGTATTCATGGTTAAAATACATAGCTTGAATGATTCGTTTACCACGTCTTATCAGCCCTTGGCAAGTTATTTAAAGTCAGAAATTATTATTAGATGGTAAGAATTTTTATAAGATAATAATATTAGTGATCTCTCTCTCTCTCTCTCTCTCTCTCTCTCTCTCTCTCTCTCTCTCTCTCTCTCTCTCTTTATCGTTTCTTTTTGTTTTCGGGGTTTTTCTTCCTTTTCTCTTTTTCCCCTTCTCTCTAAGTTTATCTTTTGTTCTTTCTCTCCTTCGCTTTTCGTTTTTCTCTTTCTCACTCTCAGTTCGTTATCTTTCTATCCATTCTTTATGCTTTCGGCCATATTACACCGAAACACCAGTTCTCATAGGTTCATCAAAGTTAATCAATGTCAAACCTGGTCAGTACTTAGATACGTGACCGCTTAGGAACTGTTGAATATTGGTTAACTGTAGGCGATTTGGCACGCAACTAGATTGGTGTAGTCACTTCAAATAGAAAAAAAAAACTTTTGGTGCATTGAATATCGACTCGAAACGATAAATCAGGGAGCCGAGTTCGAATTTTAGTTGAATTCGTTGCATTCACTTAAACACAAATACCCTTGGGAAAGGTATTAATTCTTCTCTGTCCTCAAGTTATGGGTTAAATAATAGGACAGATTGGGTTCTATAGCCGTGGCTGGCAACCTACTTTGGGATAATCTTCTGCCCAGTCAGTCATGTCTCTTTGGAGACATGATCGCCCAAAGCGTGTATTACGTATAGCACTTAACTGATATAAAATGAATAGAATCTACTCATGTATTCATTGGAGTAGAATTTGCGTTTGCAATTTATTGGTTTCACAGTAAATGGGTGGGCCTAGTTGCTAATCTTGTGGCTCGAGTAAATTCATGTATGGAGGGGGGTACCAGTGAGCTAAGTTCATCTGAGCAGAAGCCGTGAAGATATTTGTAGAAGAGACACAGGGAAGCCACATTGCGCTGGTGAGAAAGTGACTGTATCCGAGATGCCAAGTCGGGATCGATCACAGATTGCAGATTCTCCGTTGGATTTTGTCAAGGAGCCCTAGGTGGATAGCAGGAGCACCTGACCAGATATTGCAGCAGTATTCAATGCGCGGACGGATGGTAGATTTGTATATGTGCAGGATTGTTTCAGACGGGAAAAAATTCTTGGGCCTGCACAGAGAACCGACCTTCATTGTTTTTTTTTTCTTTCTTTCCCTCTCTCTAACCACCCTTTAGTCACTCACTATATTTCTTTTTTTTCCTCACTGTGATATTAACATTATTGTTTACCTAATTCTCTTTTACTTAATAATCTTTTCTTTCAGTTTTTCTTCCATCTTCCTAATGTCTCGTCCGTTTTCTCCGTTAAGTTTTCATATCTCCACTCCGTCACTTTTTCTGTTATCTTTGCTCTTACCCACATCCCTTCTCTTTTATTTTTACTTGCTCTCCCGCTCTCTAACCACCCTTTATTCACTCACTCTTTCTTTCTCTTTCTACATCTCACTTCTTTTTGTGTTTTATACACCATATATATATATATATATATATATATATATATATATATATTATAAGCCAGTAAAATGAATTGGAGCACTCTAGCTATTGGGCGCGTAATATGATATGCGCTAAAAAGAGTGCCTTCTTCCACCAAGCGCCCCGTGGCCCAGGTTTAGAGTCGCCGACTGACTCCAATTCGGTCGGGTTTCGAGCCTGGGTTATAGGGAGCAATCGGAGTCTGACCGTACTGATGAGCTGTGATACAGCAAAACAGATCTGTCCGCGGATAAGAATATGTATGTATATATATATGTATGTATGTATGTATATATATAGAGAGAAAATAAAATAAGTTTTCAATGTTCAAAATTTCAGTTGTATGATCAGTTCAACATGAAATCCCTAAGAGAGTTTTCACATATCGTCAGTAACTAACACTTTTCCCAAATGAAAAAAATTTAAAAAGACGGTTAAGAACTAAGAAATTTACATCATAAAAAAATTTTTGATTTAGGATTTACCTTCCTACTTTTCCGTTTGGAGGAAAGTTATTTTTAAAAAATATATATATATATATTTAAACTTATTTATAAATGGAACTTTCTCTGTGTGTGTGTGTGTGTGTGTGTGTGTGTGTGTGTGTGTCCGTTACCTATAGACTCCGAAAAGGCTGAACCAATTTTCTTGAAAATTTACACAGTTGTACCATAAGCATCTGAGAGTGTTCTTAGCTAGGTGTTGCGTCAAGGCACCCCCGATAAATATCGAAAATCGATAATTGAAAAAAATCGGGTTATACAAGGAATGATCCGATTTTAATCAAAGTTGATACACTCATAGACAAAGACATAAGAAACGACATTCAGAATTTTCAAGGTTGCAGTTCTTACAATAGTGCAGAAAATCGATAATATAAATATATATATATATATATATATATATATATAAAGGCAAGATGTTTGTGTGTGTCTCTGTTTATCTGCCTGTATGTCTGTATTTTTTCGGCCCTTTTATTTTAGTTTTTGCTTCGGGTTTGGCTCTAAGTAGGTATAATTGTAGTTCTTAGTCTCAGCCATGATACCATTTACTCAGAGGACTTATTTAGCCTTCAAAATTCAGTTTACGACGAAAAACACTTATTTGATATCGATACCAGGAAATCAAAATTTAACTTACATCCATTCATTTTTCTTTCAGTCTACGGTTTCGCTTTAACTGGAAAAAACTATTGCTTTTTAGTCTTTCGTGCCAACGTCCAAATAGTCTGACCTCCAGGACCATGGATTAGTTTTAAAGCTTTCATTACACCCGAGCAACGCCGGGCTATATTGCTAGTATATATATATATATATATATATATATATATAACTCCAGGTGAAGAGGACGCAAGGTTTCATTATTTTGAGTACCCCGGCATTTATTTTATTATGAACAGTGTTCAATATAATAAGTATTATAGAGCTTAACATAATTATATAGCAATGAATTAATTGTACATTGCGACACGGAAGTTTCTACTTTTCGAGATAGATTCTTATTATCAAACGATGTTTGCAGTTGGTTAGTATGTATTCTTTGGGGACAAATCCCAAAATGAATTTTCACTCTGATTAGTCAAAAGGAACACACAAATTAATTTTTATCTTCCTACATACATACACAGCAAACCAAAGGTTTTTTAATATTTAAATGTAAATCATCTGCACAACCAACATCAACCATTGCCTGATGATGAGAATATCTCGAAACATAGAAATTTCCGTGTCGCAATCTACAATTAATTCATAACTCTCTCTCTCTCTCTCTCTCTCTATATATATATATATATATATATATAGATATATATATATAAATGTATGTAAGTATGTATGTATGTATGTATGTATCACTCCCTGATTGAGCACTCTGGAAGAATGGTAAACTTTAAAAAAAACATTAGCTACTCTAGCATCTACGCATCACTCATTCAGTAATGAATTAGAGCACTCTGGCCACTGGCGTATGAGACATATGCTAAAAGTCTGCCTCCTTCTACCGATCGCCCATGGCTCAGAGGTAGAATCGCCGACTGACGCCAATTCAGTCGGGTTTCAACCCTGGATTAAAAGCAATCGGATGTCTAACCGTACTGATAAGCTGTGATACAGCGAAACAGATCTGTGTGCCGACGACGATATATATATATATATATCACTGATATTTTCTCATTTAATGATATTTTCTTTCATTCTCATTTTCTATCAATATTATTCTGTCTTTTTCTCTATCTTCGACATTAGTTTTTATTTATCTTTCACTCTACTTCTTGGTCCTGGGTATGACGGTAAACTGCATCCAGCAGCAAGGCCCCTAATTGGGAGGTTGTGAGGAGCATGGAGCCACCTCTTAATTGCTACTGTTCTCAGGTCCACCCTGACTCGGAGTGGTAGCACCTGTTAGGGTCCCAGCTATGGGAAAATAGTTATCCCCCAATCTGGGGTCAAAACACTATGAAAGTATAAAAATAGACTTTAAAAGAAATATATACATTTCTGGAGAAATTGCCAACAATACGTTTTTGAAGGAAAAAAATTATTTCCACTAATACAATTTTTAATACAAAATTATAAGATATCTTCAGTTTTCTAAAATAAAAATAAAAGTTTTCATCAGAATCTGACTAAATCAACTTTCTCACTATAACTGAACATTTAAAAAAATATATCTTAAAACCCCACCTTTGTGGCATTAAATAATCCACCTCTACTTCTCTATTGCTCACTTTAACTATCGCCGATCAATTTCTCTCTCTCTCTCTCTCTCTCTCTCTCTCTCTCTCTCCGTAACTTGGATAAATTTTCTGTTTCCTTCCTTGATAATAATATCAATCTTCTTCATTTTCTATCTTCGTCTTAAACATTCTCACTCGTTATTCATTCTTCGCTTTTATTCTTTTTTTTATTCTTAGAAATTTTTTCTCACCCTTTCTTAATCTTCTCTCTATTTCAATTTCTTTATTTCTCTGTTTCACTCTTTTTACACCCCTCACGTCATTTTGCTCTTTTTCTGTCCTCTCTTTTTACTTCGTATTCTCGCATCTTTTTCCGCCTCTTTTTTTCTCTCTCTCCTTCTCCTTCTTTCAAAAGACTCTTTTAATTTTTCTCACTATAATTTGCCCAATCCACCTTCATCATGTTCCTTCTTTCTAGCTAGAATCTAGACATGTTTTACCTATAAAATAAGAAGGAAACAAAAAGCAAAAAATATAGTAAACAGCTCAAATAAAAAACAAACAACCAATGAACACGAACGGATCCATCGATGTCGCCAAAATATCTTTTCTACACTGGTGATTACAGAAGCATAAAAATACATTTCCAACAAATAAAAAACAAACAAAAAGCTAAATGAATCAGCGAAATTACTTTACGATCATTAAACCGGAACTGAAAACGAGGCTGCGAGCAGCTTAAAGAAACTGGCGGGAATGGTCGATGCGCTTTGACACACGGCAAGATCAAAACAACTCGAAGAGTTGGGGTTGGAAGAAGCAAAAATGCCACAAGAGAAACTCTTCCCAGGTTTTGATATCTTGCTAAAAGAGTCAAGATGAAGAGGCTAGAGAGGAGGGATTTCGTTTCACAATAAAAACAGAGTTCGAAGAAAATACAAAGTAAAGAAATAAAGGAAAGCGGAAATAATGGCGCAGCCATGTTTATCAATTACTTCGATGAGACTTACGTGAATACAAAGGAACGATTGCCGCAAAGTTTCGTTGTTGATCTTTTTATTTGCAATTTTTTTCCTTTGTCAGCATCAAATCTGTTGCTCTTTTTTATAGTTATTTTTCGTCTTTCTGCCTTTTTCTTCTTCTTTATTTTTAAATTCTTTGTATACTACTTCTCTAACCTATCCACCATCTTCTTCATTATCATCATCAGCTTATTATTAATGTTCTCCTTTGCTTCTTTCCTTTTATTTATCCTCGTCATCTTCATTTTCTACTTCTTCCTCCTGTTCACCATCTTCTTCTTCTTCTCATTACTATTATTATTATGGGCCTCTGCCTTTTCCTTCTTCTTTATCCTCATCTTCTTCATTTTCTACTTCTCCATCCTATTCACCATCCTCTTCTTCTTCTTCTTCTTCTTCTTCTCATTACTATTATTATTATTAGCCTCTGCCTTTTCCTTCTTCTTTATCCTCATCTTCTTCATTTTCTACTTCTCCATTCTATTCACCATCCTCTTCTTCTTCTTCTTCTTCTTCTCATTACTATTATTATTATTAGCCTCTGCCTTTTCCTTCTTCTTTATCCTCATCTTCTTCATTTTCGACTTCTCCATCCTATTCACCATCCACTTCTTCTTCTTCTCATTACTATTATTATTATTAGCCTCTGCCTTTTCCTTCTTCTTTATCCTCATCTTCTTCATTTTCTACTTCTCCATCCTATTCACCATCCACTTCTTCTTCTTCTTTTCTTCTCATTATTATTATTAGCCTCTGCCTTTTCCTTCTTCTTTATCCTCATCTTCTTCATTTTCTACTTCTCCATCCTATTCACCATCCTCTTCTTCTTCTTCTTCTCATTACTATTATTATTATTAGCCTCTGCCTTTTCCTTCTTTTTTATCCTCATCTTCTTCATTTTCTACTTCTGCATCCTATTCACCATCCTCCTCTTCTTCTTCTTCTTCTTCTACTTCTTCTTCTTCTTCTTCTTCTTCTTCTTCTATTACTACTATTATTATTAGCCTCTGCCTTTTCCTTCTTCTTTATCCTCATCTTCTTCATTTTCTACTTCTCCATCCTATTCACCATCCTCTTCTTCTTCTTCTTCTTCTTCTTCTTCTCATTACTATTATTATTATTAGCCTCTGCCGTGTCCTTCTTCTTTATCCTCATCTTCTTCATTTTCTACTTCTCCATCCAATTCACCATCCTCTTCTTCTTCTTCTCATTACTATTATTATTATTAGCGTCTGCCTTTTCCTTCTTCTTTGTCCTCATCTTCTTCATTTTCTACTTCTCCATCCTATTCACCATCCTCTTCTTCTTCTTCTTCTCATTACTATTATTAGCCTCTGCCTTTTCCTTCTTCTTTATCCTCATCTTCTTCATTTTCTACTTCTCCATCCTATTCACCATCCTCTTCTTCTTCTTCTTCTCATTACTATTATTATTATTAGCCTCTGCCGTTTCCTTCTTCTTTATCTTCATCTTCTTCATTTTCTACTTCTCCATCCTATTCACCATCCTTGTCCTTCTTCTTCTTCTTCTTACTCATTACTTATTATTAGCCTCTGCCTTTTCCTTCTTCTTTATCCTCATCTTCTTCATTTTCTACTTCTCCATCCTATTCACCATCCTCTTCTTCTTCTTCTCATTACTATTATTATTATTAGCCTCTGCCTTTTCCTTCTTCTTTATCCTCATCTTCTTCATTTTCTACTTCTCCATCCTATTCACCATCCTCTTCTTCTTCTTCTTCTCATTACTATTATTAGTCTCTGCCTTTTCCTTCTTCTTTATCCTCATCTTCTTTCATTTTCTACTTCTCCGTCCTTTTCACCATACTCTTCTTCTTCTTCTCATTACTATTATTATTATTAGCCTCTGTTTTTTCCTTCTTCTTTATCCTCATCTTCTTCATTTTCTACTTCTCCATCCTATTCACCATCCTCTTCTTCTTCTTCTTTTTCTCATTACTATTATTAGCCTCTGCCTTTTCCTTCTTCTTTATCCTCATCTTCTTCATTTTCTACTTCTCCATCCTATTCACCATCCTTCTTCTTCTTCTTCTTCTCATTACTATTATTATTATTATCCTCTGCCGTTTCCTTCTTCTTTATCCTCATCTTCTTCATTTTCTACTTCTCCATCCTATTCACCATCCTCTTCTTCTTCTTCTTCTTCTCATTACTGTTATTATTATTAGCCTCTGTTTTTTCCTTCTTCTTTATCCTCATCTTCTTCATTTTCTACTTCTACATCCTATTCACCATCCTCTTCTTCTTCTTCTTCTCATTACTATTATTATTATTATCCTCTGCCGTTTCCTTCTTCTCTATCCTCATCTTCTTCATTTTCTACTTCTCCATCCTATTCACCATCCTCTTCTTCTTCTTCTTCTTTTTCTCATTACTATTATTATTATTATCCTCTGCCGTTTCCTTCTTCTTTATCATCATCTTCTTCATTTTCTACTTCTCCATCCTATTCACCATCCTCTTCTTCTTCTTCTTCTCACTACTATTATTATTATTAGCCTCTGCTGTTTCCTTCTTCTTTATCCTCATCTTCTTCATTTTCTACTTCTCCATCCTATTCACCATCCTCTTTTTCTTCTTCTTCTCATTACTATTATTATTATTATCCTCTGCCATTTCCTTCTTCTTTATCCTCATCTTCTTCATTTTCTACTTCTCCATCCTATTCACCATCCTCTACTTCTTCTTCTCATTACTATTATTATTATTATCCTCTGCCGTTTCCTTCTTCTTTATCCTCATCTTCTTCATTTTCTACTTCTCCATCCTATTCACCATCCTCTTCTTCTTCTTCTTCTCATTATTATTATTATTATTATTATCCTCTGCCGTTTCCTTCTTCTTTATCCTCATCTTCTTCATTTTCTACTTCTCCATCCTATTCACCATCCTCTTCTTCTTCTTCTTCTCATTACTATTATTATTATTATCCACTGGCGTTTCCGTCTTCTTTATCCTCATCTTCTTCATTTTCTACTTCTCCATCCTATTCACCATCCTCTTCTTCTTCTTCTTCTCATTACTATTATTATTATTATCCTCTGCCGTTTCCTTCTTCTTTATCCTCATCTTCTTCATTTTCTACTTCTCCATCCTATTCACCATCCTCTTCTTCTTCTTCTTCTTCTCATTACTATTATTATTATTATCCTCTGGCGTTTCCTTCTTCTTTATCCTCATCTTCTTCATTATCTACTTCTCCATCCTATTCACCATCCTCTTCTTCTTCTTCTTCTCATTACTATTATTATTATTAGCCTCTGCCTTTTCCTTCTTCTTTATCCTCATCTTCTTCATTTTCTACTTCTCCATCCTATTCACCATCCTCTTCTTCTTCTTCTTCTCATTACTATTATTATTATTATCCTCTGCCGTTTCCTTCTTCTTTATCCTCATCTTCTTCATTTTCTACTTCTCCATCCTATTCACCATCCTCTTCTTCTTCTTCTTCTCATTACTATTATTATTATTAGCCTCTGCCGTTTCCTTCTTCTTTATCCTCATCTTCTTCATTTTCTACTTCTCCATCCTATTCACCATCCTCTTCATCTTCTTCTTCTTCTTCTTCTTCTTCTTCTCACTACTATTATTAGCCTCTGCCTTTTCCTTCTACTTTATCCTCATCTTCTTCATTTTCTACTTCTCCATCCTATTCACCATCCTCTTCATCTTCTTCTTCTTCTTCTTCTTCTTCTTCTCACTACTATTATTAGCCTCTGCCTTTTCCTTCTTCTTTATCCTCATCTTCTACATTTTCTACTTCTCCATCCTATTCACCATCCTCTTCATCTTCTTCTTCTTCTTCTTCTTCTTCTCACTACTATTATTAGCCTCTGCCTTTTCCTTCTTCTTTATCCTCATCTTCTTCATTTTCTACTTCTCCATCCTATTCACCATCCTCTTCTTCTTCTTCTTCTTCTCATTACTTTTATTATTATTAGCCTCTGCCGTTTCCTTCTTCTTTAGCCTCATCTTCTTCATTTTCTACTTCTCCATCCTATTCACCACCCTCTTCATCTTCTTCTTCTTCTTCTTCTTTATCTTCTTCTTCTTCTCACTCCTATTATTAGCCTCTGCCTTTTCCTTCTTCTTTATCCTCATCTTCTTCATTTTCTACTTCTCCATCCTATTCACCATCCTCTTCTTCTTCTTCTTCTCATTACTATTATTATTATTATCCTCTGCCGTTTCCTTCTTCTTTATCCTCATCTTCTTCATTTCTACTTCTCCATCCTATTCACCATCCTCTTCTTCTTCTTCTTCTTCTTCTCATTACTGTTATTATTATTAGCCTCATTTTCCTTCTTCTTTATCCTCATCTTCTTCATTTTCTACTTCTCCATCCTATTCACCATCCTCTTCTTCTTCTTCTTCTCATTACTATTATTATTATTATCCTTTGCCGTTTCCTTCTTCTTTATCCTCATCTTCTTCATTTTCTACTTCTCCATCCTATTTCACCATCCTCTTCTTATTCTTCTTCTCATTACTATTATTATTATTATCCTCTGCCGTTTCCTTCTTCTTTATCATCATCTTCTTCATTTTCTACTTCTCCATCCTATTCACCATCCTTTTCTTCTTCTTCTTCTCATTACTATTATTATTATTATTATTATCCTCTGCCGTTTCCTTCTTCTTTATCCTCATCTTCTTCATTTTCTACTTCTCCATCCTATTCACCATCCTCTTCTTCTTCTTCTTCTCATTACTATTATTATTATTATCCTCTGCCGTTTCCTTCTTCTTTATCCTCATCTTCTTCATTTTCTACTTCTCCATCCTATTCACCATCCTCTTCTTCTTCTTCTTCTCATTACTATTATTATTATTATCCTCTGCCGTTTCCTTCTTCTTTATCCTCATCTTCTTCATTTTCTACTTCTCCATCCTATTCACCATCCTCTTTTTCTTCTTCTTCTCATTACTATTATTATTATTATCCTCTGCCCTTTCCTTCTTCTTTATCCTCATCTTCTTCATTTTCTACTTCTCCATCCTATTCACCATCCTTTTCTTCTTCTTCTTCTCATTACTATTATTATTATTATCCTCTGCCTTTCCTTCTTCTTTATCATCATCTTCTTCATTTTCTCCATCCTATTCACCATCCTCTTCTTCTTCTTCTTCTCATTACTGTTATTATTATTAACCTCTGTCGTTTCCTTCTTCTTTATCCTCATCTTCTTCATTTTCTACTTCTCCATCCTATACACCATCCTCTTTTCTTCTTCTTCTCATTACTATTATTATGATTATCCTCTGCCATTTCTACCTTCTTCTTTATCCTCCTCTTCTTCATTTTCTACTTCTCCATCCCTGTTCACCATCCTCTTTTTTCTTCTTCTTCTCATTACTATTATTATTATTATCCTCTGCCATTTCCTTCTTCTTTATCCTCATCTTCTTCATTTTCTACTTCTCCATCCTATTCACCATCCTCTTTTTCTTCTTCTTCTCATTACTATTATTATTATTATCCTCTGCCATTTCCTTCTTCTTTATCCTCATCTTCTTCATTTTCTTCTCCATCCTATTCACCATCCTCTTTTTCTTCTTCTTCTCCTTACTATTATTATTATTATCCTCTGCCGTTTCCTTCTTCTTTATCCTCATCTTCTTCATTTTCTACTTCTCCATCCTATTCACCATCCTCTTCTTCTTCTTCTTCTCATTACTATTATTATTATTATCCTCTGCCGTTTCCTTCTTCTTTATCATCATCTTCTTCATTTTCTACTTCTCCATCCTATTCACCATCCTCTTCTTCTTCTTCTCATTACTGTTATTATTATTAACCTCTGTCGTTTCCTTCTTCTTCATCCTCATCTTCTTCATTTTCTACTTCTCCATCCTATTCACCATCCTCTTTTTCTTCTTCTTCTCATTACTATTATTATTATTATCCTCTGCCATTTCCTTCTTCCTTTATCCTTTCTCCATCTATTCTAATCTTCTTCACACACACACTCTGCCGTTTCCTTCTTCTTTATCCTCATCTTCTTCATTTTCTACTTCTCCATCCTATTCACCATCCTCTTCTTCTTCTTCTTCTCATTACTATTATTATTATTATCCTCTGCCGTTTCCTTCTTCTTTATCCTCATCTTCTTCATTTCTACTTCTCCATCCTATTCACCATCCTCTTTTTCTTCTTCTTCTCATTACTATTATTATTATTATCCTCTGCCCTTTCCTTCTTCTTTATCCTCATCTTCTTCATTTTCTACTTCTCCATCCTATTCACCATCCTTTTTCTTCTTCTTCTTCTCATTACTATTATTATTATTATCCTCTGCCTTTTCCTTCTTCTTTATCATCATCTTCTTCATTTTCTACTTCTCCATCCTATTCACCATCCTCTTCTTCTTCTTCTTCTCATTACTGTTATTATTATTAACCTCTGTCGTTTCCTTCTTCTTTATCCTCATCTTCTTCATTTTCTACTTCTCCATCCTATACACCATCACTCTTTTTCTTCTTCTTCTCATTACTATTATTATGATTATCTCTGCCATTTCCTTCTTCTTTATCCTCATCTTCTTCATTTTCTACTTCTCCATCCTATTCACCATCCTCTTTTTCTTCTTCTTCTCATTACTATTATTATTATTATCCTCTGCCATTTCCTTCTTCTTTATCCTCATCTTCTTCATTTTCTACTTCTCCATCCTATTCACCATCCTCTTTTTCTTCTTCTTCTCATTACTATTATTATTATTATCCTCTGCCATTTCCTTCTTCTTTATCCTCATCTTCTTCATTTTCTACTTCTCCATCCTATTCACCATCCTCTTTTTCTTCTTCTTCTCCTTACTATTATTATTATTATCCTCTGCCGTTTCCTTCTTCTTTATCCTCATCTTCTTCATTTTCTACTTCTCCATCCTATTCACCATCCTCTTCTTCTTCTTCTTCTCATTACTATTATTATTATTATCCTCTGCCGTTTCCTTCTTCTTTATCATCATCTTCTTCATTTTCTACTTCTCCATCCTATTCACCATCCTCTTCTTCTTCTTCTCATTACTGTTATTATTATTAACCTCTGTCGTTTCCTTCTTCTTTATCCTCATCTTCTTCATTTTCTACTTCTCCATCCTATTCACCATCCTCTTTTTCTTCTTCTTCTCATTACTATTATTATTATTATCCTCTGCCATTTCCTTCTTCTTTATCCTCATCTTCTTCATTTTCTACTTCTCCATCCTATTCACCATCCTCTTTTCTTCTTCTTCTCATTACTATTATTATTATCCTCTGCCATTTACTTCTTCTTTATCCTCATCTTCTTCATTTTCTACTTCTCCATCCTATTCACCATCCTCTTCTTCTTCTTCTTCTCATTACTCTTATTATTATTATCCTCTGCCGTTTCCTTCTTCTTTATCCTCATCTTCTTCATTTTCTACTTCTCCATCCTATTCACCATCCTCTTTTTCTTCTTCTTCTCATTACTATTATTATTATTATCCTCTGCCGTTTCCTTCTTCTTTATCATCATCTTCTTCATTTTCTACTTCTCCATCCTATTCACCATCCTCTTCTTCTTCTTCTTCTCATTACTGTTATTATTATTAGCCTCTGCTGTTTCCTTCTTCTTTATCCTCATCTTCTTTCATTTTCTACTTCTCCGTCCTTTTCACCATATTCTTCTTCTTCTCATTACTGTTATTATTATTAGCCTCTGTTTTTTCCTTCTTCTTTATCCTCATCTTCTTCATTTTCTACTTCTCCATCCTATTCACCATCCTCTTCTTCTTCTTCTTCTTCTCATTACTATTATTAGCCTCTGCCTTTTCCTTCTTCTTTATCCTCATCCTTCTTCATTTTCTACTTCTCCATCCTATTCACCATCCTCTTCTTCTTCTTCTTCTCATTACTATTATTATTATTATCCTCTGCCGTTTCCTTCTTCTTTATCCTCATCTTCTTCATTTTCTACTTCTCCATCCTATTCACCATCCTCTTCTTCTTCTTCTTCTTCTTCTCATTACTGTTATTATTATTAGCCTCTGTTTTTTCCTTCTTCTTTATCCTCATCTTCTTCATTTTCTACTTCTCCATCCTATTCACCATCCTCTTCTTCTTCTTCTTCTCATTACTATGATTATTATTATTATCCTCTGCCGTTTCCTTCTTCTTTATCCTCATCTTCTTCATTTTCTACTTCTCCATCCTATTCACCATCCTCTTCTTCTTCTTCTTCTTTTTCTCATTACTATTATTATTATTATCCTCTGCCGTTTCCTTCTTCTTTATCATCATCTTCTTCATTTTCTACTTCTCCATCCTATTCACCATCCTCTTCTTCTTCTTCTTCTCACTACTATTATTATTATTAGCCTCTGCTGTTTCCTTCTTCTTTATCCTCATCTTCTTCATTTTCTACTTCTCCATCCTATTCACCATCCTCTTTTTCTTCTTCTTCTCATTACTATTATTATTATTATCCTCTGCCATTTCCTTCTTCTTTATCCTCATCTTCTTCATTTTCTACTTCTCCATCCTATTCACCATCCTCTTCTTCTTCTTCTCATTACTATTATTAATATTATCCTCTGCCGTTTCCTTCTTCTTTATCCTCATCTTCTTCATTTTCTACTTCTCCATCCTATTCACCATCCTCTTCTTCTTCTTCTTCTCATTATTATTATTATTATTATTATCCTCTGCCGTTTCCTTCTTCTTTATCCTCATCTTCTTCATTTTCTACTTCTCCATCCTATTCACCATCCTCTTCTTCTTCTTCTTCTTCTCATTACTATTATTATTATTATCCACTGGCGTTACCTTCTTCTTTATCCTCATCTTCTTCATTTTCTACTTCTCCATCCTATTCACCATCCTCTTCTTCTTCTTCTTCTCATTACTATTATTATTATTATCCTCTGCCGTTTCCTTCTTCTTTATCCTCATCTTCTTCATTTTCTACTTCTCCATCCTATTCACCATCCTCTTCTTCTTCTTCTTCTTCTCATTACTATTATTATTATTATCCTCTGGCGTTTCCTTCTTCTTTATCCTCATCTTCTTCATTTTCTACTTCTCCATCCTATTCACCATCCTCTTCTTCTTCTTCTTCTCATTACTATTATTATTATTATCCTCTGGCGTTTCCTTCTTCTTTATCCTCATCTTCTTCATTTTCTACTTCTCCATCCTATTCACCATCCTCTTCTTCTTCTTCTTCTCATTACTATTATTATTATTATCCTCTGCCGTTTCCTTCTTCTTTATCCTCATCTTCTTCATTTTCTACTTCTCCATCCTATTCACCATCCTCTTCTTCTTCTTCTTCTCATTACTATTATTATTATTAGCCTCTGCCGTTTCCTTCTTCTTTATCCTCATCTTCTTCATTTTCTACTTCTCCATCCTATTCACCATCCTCTTCATCTTCTTCTTCTTCTTCTTCTTCTTCTCACTACTATTATTAGCCTCTGCCTTTTTCTTCTACTTTATCCTCATCTTCTTCATTTTCTACTTCTCCATCCTATTCACCATCCTCTTCATCTTCTTCTTCTTCTTCTTCTTCTTCTTCTTCTTCTTCTTCTCACTACTATTATTAGCCTCTGCCTTTTCCTTCTTCTTTATCCTCATCTTCTACATTTTCTACTTCTCCATCCTATTCACCATCCTCTTCATCTTCTTCTTCTTCTTCTTCTTCTTCTCACTCCTATTATTAGCCTCTGCCTTTTCCTTCTTCTTTATCCTCATCTTCTTCATTTTCTACTTCTCCATCCTATTCACCATCCTCTTCTTCTTCTTCTTCTTCTTCTCATTACTTTTATTATTATTAGCCTCTGCGGTTTCCTTCTTCTTTAGCCTCAACTTCTTCATTTTCTACTTCTCCATCCTATTCACCATCCTCTTCATCTTCTTCTTCTTCTTCTTCTTTATCTTCTTCTTCTTCTCACTCCTATTATTAGCCTCTGCCTTTTCCTTCTTCTTTATCCTCATCTTCTTCATTTTCTACTTCTCCATCCTATTCACCATCCTCTTCTTCTTCTTCTTCTTCTTCTCATTACTATTATTATTATTATCCTCTGCCGTTTCCTTCTTCTTTATCCTCATCTTCTTTATTTTCTACTTCTCCATCCTATTCACCATCCTCTTCTTCTTCTTCTTCTTCTTCTCATTACTGTTATTATTATTAGCCTCTGTTTTTTCCTTCTTCTTTATCCTCATCTTCTTCATTTTCTACTTCTCCATCCTATTCACCATCCTCTTCTTCTTCTTCTTCTCATTACTATTATTATTATTATCCTCTGCCGTTTCCTTCTTCTTTATCCTCATCTTCTTCATTTTCTACTTCTCCATCCTATTCACCATCCTCTTCTTCTTCTTCTTCTTCTTCTCATTACTGTTATTATTATTAGCCTCTGTTTTTACCTTCTTCTTTATCCTCATCTTCTTCATTTTCTACTTCTCCATCCTATTCACCATCCTCTTCTTCTTCTTCTTCCTCATTACTATTATTATTATTATCCTTTGCCGTTTCCTTCTTTCTTTATCCTCATCTTCTTCATTTTCTACTTCTCCATCCTATTCACCATCCTCTTCTTATTCTTCTTCTCTCATTACTATTATTATTATTATCCTCTGCCGTTTCCTTCTTCTTTATCATCATCTTCTTCATTTTCTACTTCTCCATCCTATTCACCACTTTTCTTCTTCTTCTTCTCATTACTATTATTATTATTATTATCCTCTGCCGTTTCCTTCTTCTTTATCCTCATCTTCTTCATTTTCTACTTCTCCATCCTATTCACCATCCTCTTCTTCTTCTTCTTCTCATTACTATTATTATTATTATCCTCTGCCGTTTCCTTCTTCTTTATCCTCATCTTCTTCATTTTCTACTTCTCCATCCTATTCACCATCCTCTTCTTCTTCTTCTTCTCATTACTATTATTATTATTATCCTCTGCCGTTTCCTTCTTCTTTATCCTCATCTTCTTCATTTTCTACTTCTCCATCCTATTCACCATCCTCTTTTTCTTCTTCTTCTCATTACTATTATTATTATCCTCTGCCCTTTCCTTCTTCTTTATCCTCATCTTCTTCATTTTCTACTTCTCCATCCTATTCACCATCCTTTTCTTCTTCTTCTTCTCATTACTATTATTATTATTATCCTCTGCCTTTTCCTTCTTCTTTATCATCATCTTCTTCATTTTCTACTTCTCCATCCTATTCACCATCCTCTTCTTCTTCTTCTTCTCATTACTGTTATTATTATTAACCTCTGTCGTTTCCTTCTTCTTTATCCTCATCTTCTTCATTTTCTACTTCTCCATCCTATACACCATCCTCTTTTTCTTCTTCTTCTCATTACTATTATTATGATTATCCTCTGCCATTTCCTTCTTCTTTATCCTCATCTTCTTCATTTTCTACTTCTCCATCCTATTCACCATCCTCTTTTTCTTCTTCTTCTCATTACTATTATTATTATTATCCTCTGCCATTTCCTTCTTCTTTATCCTCATCTTCTTCATTTTCTACTTCTCCATCCTATTCACCATCCTCTTTTTCTTCTTCTTCTTCATTACTATTATTATTATTATCCTCTGCCATTTCTTCTTCTTTATCCTCATCTTCTTCATTTTCTACTTCTCCATCCTATTCACCATCCTCTTTTTCTTCTTCTTCTCATTACTATTATTATTATTATCCTCAAGCCGTTTCCTTCTTCTTTATCCTCATCTTCTTCATTTTCTACTTCTCCATCCTATTCACCATCCTCTTCTTCTTCTTCTTCCTCATTACTATTATTATTATTATCCTCTGCCGTTTCCTTCTTCTTTATCATCATCTTCTTCATTTTCTACTTCTCCATCCTATTCACCA
This sequence comes from Ascarosepion bandense, assembly GCA_037127315.1. Taxonomy (NCBI): domain Eukaryota; kingdom Metazoa; phylum Mollusca; class Cephalopoda; order Sepiida; family Sepiidae; genus Ascarosepion; species Ascarosepion bandense. Next base: position 2,871,724 of record JBBBDQ010001775.1, read on the forward strand.
TCCTCTTCTTCTTCTTCATTACTGTTATTATTATTAACCTCTGTCGTTTCCTTCTTCTTTATCCTCATCTTCTTCATTTTCTACTTCTCCATCCTATTCACCATCCTCTTTTTCTTCTTCTTCTCATTACTATTATTATTATTATCCTCTGCCATTTCCTTCTTCTTTATCCTCATCTTCTTCATTTTCTACTTCTCCATCCTATTCACCATCCTCTTTTTCTTCTTCTCATTACTATTATTATTATTATCCTCTGCCGTTTCCTTCTTCTTTATCCTCATCTTCTTCATTTTCTACTTCTCCATCCTATTCACCATCCTCTTCTTCTTCTTCTCATTACTCTTATTATTATTATCCTCTGTCAGTTTCCTTCTTCTTTATCCTCATCTTCTTCATTTTCTACTTCTCCATCCTATTCACCATCCTCTTTTTCTTCTTCTTCTCATTACTATTATTATTATTATCCTCTGCCGTTTCCTTCTTCTTTATCATCATCTTCTTCATTTTCTACTTCTCCATCCTATTCACCATCCTCTTTTTCTTCTTCTTCTCATTACTATTATTATGATTATCCTCTGCCATTTCCTTCTTCTTTATCCTCATCTTCTTCATTTTCTACTTCTCCATCCTATTCACCATCCTCTTTTTCTTCTTCTTCTCATTACTATTATTATTATTATCCTCTGCCATTTCCTTCTTCTTTATCCTCATCTTCTTCATTTTCTACTTCTCCATCCTATTCACCATCCTCTTTTTCTTCTTCTCATTACTATTATTATTATTATCCTCTGCCGTTTCTTCTTATCCTCATCTTCTTCATTTTCTACTTCTCCATCCTATTCACCATCCTCTTCTTCTTCTTCTCATTACTCTTATTATTATTATCCTCTGCCGTTTCCTTCTTCTTTATCCTCATCTTCTTCATTTTCTACTTCTCCATCCTATTCACCATCCTCTTTTTCTTCTTCTTCTCATTACTATTATTATTATTATCCTCTGCCGTTTCCTTCTTCTTTATCATCATCTTCTTCATTTTCTACTTCTCCATCCTATTCACCATCCTCTTCTTCTTCTTCTTCTCATTACTGTTATTATTATTAGCCTCTGCTGTTTCCTTCTTCTTTATCCTCATCTTCTTTCATTTTCTACTTCTCCGTCCTTTTCACCATATTCTTCTTCTTCTATTACTATTATTATTATTAGCCTCTGTTTTTTCCTTCTTCTTTATCCTCATCTTCTTCATTTTCTACTTCTCCATCCTATTCACCATCCTCTTCTTCTTCTTCTTCTTCTCATTACTATTATTAGCCTCTGCCTTTTCCTTCTTCTTTATCCTCATCTTCTTCATTTTCTACTTCTCCATCCTATTCACCATCCTCTTCTTCTTCTTCTTCTCATTACTATTATTATTATTATCCTCTGCCGTTTCCTTCTTCTTTATCCTCATCTTCTTCATTTTCTACTTCTCCATCCTATTCACCATCCTCTTCTTCTTCTTCTTCTTCTTCTCATTACTGTTATTATTATTAGCCTCTGTTTTTTCCTTCTTCTTTATCCTCATCTTCTTCATTTTCTACTTCTCCATCCTATTCACCATCCTCTTCTTCTTCTTCTTCTCATTACTATGATTATTATTATTATCCTCTGCCGTTTCCTTCTTCTTTATCCTCATCTTCTTCATTTTCTACTTCTCCATCCTATTCACCATCCTCTTCTTCTTCTTCTTCTTTTTCTCATTACTATTATTATTATTATCCTCTGCCGTTTCCTTCTTCTTTATCATCATCTTCTTCATTTTCTACTTCTCCATCCTATTCACCATCCTCTTCTTCTTCTTCTTCTCACTACTATTATTATTATTAGCCTCTGCTGTTTCCTTCTTCTTTATCCTCATCTTCTTCATTTTCTACTTCTCCATCCTATTCACCATCCTCTTTTTCTTCTTCTTCTCATTACTATTATTATTATTATCCTCTGCCATTTCCTTCTTCTTTATCCTCATCTTCTTCATTTTCTACTTCTCCATCCTATTCACCATCCTCTTCTTCTTCTTCTCATTACTATTATTAATATTATCCTCTGCCGTTTCCTTCTTCTTTATCCTCATCTTCTTCATTTTCTACTTCTCCATCCAATTCACCATCCTCTTCTTCTTCTTCTTCTCATTATTATTATTATTATTATTATCCTCTGCCGTTTCCTTCTTCTTTATCCTCATCTTCTTCATTTTCTACTTCTCCATCCTATTCACCATCCTCTTCTTCTTCTTCTTCTTCTCATTACTATTATTATTATTATCCACTGGCGTTACCTTCTTCTTTATCCTCATCTTCTTCATTTTCTACTTCTCCATCCTATTCACCATCCTCTTCTTCTTCTTCTTCTCATTACTATTATTATTATTATCCTCTGCCGTTTCCTTCTTCTTTATCCTCATCTTCTTCATTTTCTACTTCTCCATCCCTATTCACCATCCTCTTCTTCTTCTTCTTCTTCTCATTACTATTATTATTATTATCCTCTGGCGTTTCCTTCTTCTTTATCCTCATCTTCTTCATTTTCTACTTCTCCATCCTATTCACCATCCTCTTCTTCTTCTTCTTCTCATTACTATTATTATTATTATCCTCTGGCGTTTCCTTCTTCTTTATCCTCATCTTCTTCATTTTCTACTTCTCCATCCTATTCACCATCCTCTTCTTCTTCTTCTTCTCATTACTATTATTATTATTATCCTCTGCCGTTTCCTTCTTCTTTATCCTCATCTTCTTCATTTTCTACTTCTCCATCCTATTCACCATCCTCTTCTTCTTCTTCTTCTCATTATTATTATTATTATCTACCGTTTCCTTCTTCTTTATCCTCATCTTCTTCATTTTCTACTTCTCCATCCTATTCACCATCCTCTTCTTCTTCTTCTTCTCATTACTATTATTATTATTATCCTCTGCCGTTTCTTCTTTATCCTCATCTTCTTCATTTTCTACTTCTCCATCCTATTCACCATCCTCTTCTTCTTCTTCTTCTCATTACTATAATTATTATTATCCTCTGGCGTTTCCTTCTTCTTTATCCTCATCTTCTTCATTTTCTACTTCTCCATCCTATTCACCATCCTCTTCTTCTTCTTCTTCTCATTACTATTATTATTATTATCCTCTGGCGTTTCCTTCTTCTTTATCCTCATCTTCTTCATTTTCTACTTCTCCATCCTATTCACCATCCTCTTCTTCTTCTTCTTCTCATTACTATTATTATTATTATCCTCTGCCGTTTCTTCTTCTATCCTCATCTTCTTCATTTTCTACTTCTCCATCCTATTCACCATCCTCTTCTTCTTCTTCTTCTCATTACTATTATTATTATTAGCCTCTGCCGTTTCCTTCTTCTTTATCCTCATCTTCTTCATTTTCTACTTCTCCATCCTATTCACCATCCTCTTCATCTTCTTCTTCTTCTTCTTCTCACTACTATTATTAGCCTCTGCCTTTTCTTCTACTTTATCCTCATCTTCTTCATTTTCTACTTCTCCATCCTATTCACCATCCTCTTCATCTTCTTCTTCTTCTTCTTCTTCTTCTTCTTCTCACTACTATTATTAGCCTCTGCCTTTTCCTTCTTCTTTATCCTCATCTTCTACATTTTCTACTTCTCCATCCTATTCACCATCCTCTTCATCTTCTTCTTCTTCTTCTTCTTCTTCTCACTCCTATTATTAGCCTCTGCCTTTTCCTTCTTCTTTATCCTCATCTTCTTCATTTTCTACTTCTCCATCCTATTCACCATCCTCTTCTTCTTCTTCTTCTTCTTCTCATTACTTTTATTATTATTAGCCTCTGCCGTTTCCTTCTTCTTTAGCCTCAACTTCTTCATTTTCTACTTCTCCATCCTATTCACCATCCTCTTCATCTTCTTCTTCTTCTTCTTCTTTATCTTCTTCTTCTTCTCACTCCTATTATTAGCCTCTGCCTTTTCCTTCTTCTTTATCCTCATCTTCTTCATTTTCTACTTCTCCATCCTATTCACCATCCTCTTCTTCTTCTTCTTCTTCTTCTCATTACTATTATTATTATTATCCTCTGCCGTTTCCTTCTTCTTTATCCTCATCTTCTTTATTTTCTACTTCTCCATCCTATTCACCATCCTCTTCTTCTTCTTCTTCTTCTTCTCATTACTGTTATTATTATTAGCCTCTGTTTTTTCCTTCTTCTTTATCCTCATCTTCTTCATTTTCTACTTCTCCATCCTATTCACCATCCTCTTCTTCTTCTTCTTCTCATTACTATTATTATTATTATCCTCTGCCGTTTCCTTCTTCTTTATCCTCATCTTCTTCATTTTCTACTTCTCCATCCTATTCACCATCCTCTTCTTCTTCTTCTTCTCATTACTATTATTATTATTATCCTCTGCCGTTTCCTTCTTCTTTATCCTCATCTTCTTCATTTTCTACTTCTCCATCCTATTCACCATCCTTTTCTTCTTCTTCTTCTCATTACTATTATTATTATTATTATCCTCTGCCGTTTCCTTCTTCTTTATCCTCATCTTCTTCATTTTCTACTTCTCCATCCTATTCACCATCCTCTTCTTCTTCTTCTTCTCATTACTATTATTATTATTATCCTCTGCCGTTTCCTTCTTCTTTATCCTCATCTTCTTCATTTTCTACTTCTCCATCCTATTCACCATCCTCTTCTTCTTCTACTTCTCATTACTATTATTATTATTATCCTCTGCCGTTTCCTTCTTCTTTATCCTCATCTTCTTCATTTTCTACTTCTCCATCCTATTCACCATCCTCTTCTTCTTCTCATTACTATTATTATTATTATCCTCTGCCGTTTCCTTCTTCTTTATCCTCATCTTCTTCATTTTCTACTTCTCCATCCTATTCACCATCCTCTTCTTCTTCTTCTTCTCATTACTATTATTATTATTATCCTCTGCCGTTTCCTTCTTCTTTATCATCATCTTCTTCATTTTCTACTTCTCCATCCTATTCACCATCCTCTTCTTCTTCTTCTTCTCATTACTGTTATTATTATTAGCCTCTGTCGTTTCCTTCTTCTTTATCCTCATCTTCTTCATTTTCTACTTCTCCATCCTATACACCATCCTCTTTTTCTTCTTCTTCTCATTACTATTATTATTATTATCCTCTGCCATTTCCTTCTTCTTTATCCTCATCTTCTTCATTTTCTACTTCTCCATCCTATTCACCATCCTCTTTTTCTTCTTCTTCTCATTACTATTATTATTATTATCCTCTGCCATTTCCTTCTTCTTTATCCTCATCTTCCTTCATTTTCTACTTCTCCATCCTATTCACCATCCCCTTTTTCTTCTTCTTCTCATTACTATTATTATTATTATCCTCTGCCATTTCCTTCTTCTTTATCCTCATCTTCTTCATTTTCTACTTCTCCATCCTATTCACCATCCTCCTTCTTCTTCTTCTTCTCATTACTTTTATTATTATTATTATCCTCTGCCATTTCCTTCTTCTTTATCCTCATCTTCTTCATTTTCTACTTCTCCATCCTATTCACCATCCTCTTTTTCTTCTTCTTCTCATTACTTTTATTATTATTATTATCCTCTGCCGTTTCCTTCTTCTTTATCCTCATCTTCTTCATTTTCTACTTCTCCATCCTATTCACCATCCTCCTTCTTCTTCTTCTTCTCATTACTATTATTATTATTATCCTCTGCCGTTTCCTTCTTCTTTATCATCATCTTCTTCATTTTCTACTTCTCCATCCTATTCACCATCCTCTTCTTCTTCTTCTTCTCATTACTGTTATTATTATTAGCCTCTGCTGTTTCCTTCTTCTTTATCCTCATCTTCTTCATTTTCTACTTCTCCATCCTATTCACCATCCTCTTCTTCTTCTTCTCATTACTATTATTATTATTAGCCTCTGCTGTTTCCTTCTTCTTTATCATCATCTTCTTCATTTTCTACTTCTCCATCCTATTCACCATCCTCTTCTTCTTCTTCTTCTCATTACTGTTATTATTATTATCCTCTGCCTGTTTCCTTCTTCTTTATCCTCATCTTCTTCATTTTCTACTTCTCCATCCTCATTCCACCATCCTCTTCTTCTTCTTCTTCTCATTACTATTATTATTATTATCCTCGGCCGTTTCCTTCTTCTTCATCCTCATCTTCTTCATTTTCTACTTCTCCATCCTATTCACCATCATCTTTTTCTTCTTCTTCTCATTACTATTATTATTATTATCCTCTGCCATTTCCTTCTTCTTTATCCTCATCTTCTTCATTTTCTACTTCTCCATCCTATTCACCATCCTCTTTTTCTTCTTCTTCTCATTACTATTATTATTATTATCCTCTGCCATTTCCTTCTTCTTTATCCTCATCTTCTTCATTTTCTTACTTCTCCATCCTATTCACCATCCTCTTCTTCTTCTTCTTCTCATTACCTCTTATTATTATTATCCTCTGCCGTTTCCTTCTTCTTTATCCTCATCTTCTTCATTTTCTACTTCTCCATCCTATTCACCATCCTCTTTTTCTTCTTCTTCTTCTCATTACTGTTATTATTATTAGCCTCTGCTGTTTCCTTCTTCTTTATCCTCATCTTCTTCATTTTCTACTTCTCCATCCTATTCACCATCCTCCTTTTCTTCTTCTTCTCATTACTATTATTATTATTATCCTCTGCCATTTCCTTCTTCTTTATCCTCATCTTCTTCATTTTCTACTTCTCCATCCTATTCACCATCCTCTTCTTCTTCTTCTTCTCATTACTCTTATTATTATTATCCTCTGCCGTTTCCTTCTTCTTTATCCTCATCTTCTTCATTTTCTACTTCACCATCCTATTCACCATCCTCTTTTTCTTCTTCTTCTCATTACTATTATTATTATTATCCTCTGCCATTTCCTTCTTCTTTATCCTCATCTTCTTCATTTTCTACTTCTCCATCCTATTCACCATCCTCTTCTTCTTCTTCTCATTACTATTATTATTATTATCCTCTGCCGTTTCCTTCTTCTTTATCCTAATCTTCTTCATTTTCTACTTCTCCATCCTATTCACCATCCTCTTCTTCTTCTTCTTCTCATTACTATTATTATTATTATCCTCTGCCGTTTCCTTCTTTTCTTTATTCTCATCTTCTTCATTTTCTACTTCTCCCATCCTATTCACCATCCTCTTCTTCTTCTTCTTCTCATTACTATTATTATTATTATTATCCTCTGGCGTTTCCTTCTTCTTTATCCTCATCTTCTTCATTTTCTACTTCTCCATCCTATTCACCATCCTCTTCATCTTCTTCTTCTCATTACTATTATTATTATTATTATCCTCTGTCGTTTCCTTCTTCTTTATCCTCATCTTCTTCATTTTCTACTTCTCCATCCTATTCACCATCCTCTTCTTCTTCTTCTTCTCATTACTATTATTATTATTATCCTCTGGCGTTTCCTTCTTCTTCTCCTCATCTTCTTCATTTTCTACTTCTCCATCCTATTCACCATCCTCTTCTTCTTCTTCTTCTTCTCATTATTATTATTATTATCCTCTGGCGTTTCCTTCTTCTTTATCCTCATCTTCTTCATTTTCTACTTCTCCATCCTATTCACCATCCTCTTCTTCTTCTTCTTCTCATTACTATTATTATTATTATTATTATCCTCTGGCGTTTCCTTCTTCTTTATCCTCATCTTCTTCATTTTCTACTTCTCCATCCTATTCATCCTCTTCATCTTCTTCTTCTTCTCATTACTATTATTATTATTATCCTCTGTCGTTTCCTTCTTCTTTATCCTCATCTTCTTCATTTTCTACTTCTCCATCCTATTCACCATCCTCTTCTTCTTCTTCTTCTCATTACTATTATTATTATTATCCTCTGGCGTTTCCTTCTTCTTCCTCCTCATCTTCTTCATTTTCTACTTCTCCCATCCTATTCACCATCCTCTTCTTCTTCTTCTTCTTCTCATTACTATTATTATTATTATTATCCTCTGGCGTTTCCTTCTTTATCCTCATCTTCTTCATTTTCTACTTCTCCATCCTATTCACCATCCTCTTCATCTTCTTCTTCTCATTACTATTATTATTATTATCCTCTGTCGTTTCCTTCTTCTTTATCCTCATCTTCTTCATTTTCTACTTCTCCATCCTATTCACCATCCTCTTCTTCTTCTTCTTCTCATTACTATTATTATTATTATCCTCTGGCGTTTCCTTCTTCTTTATCCTCATCTTCTTCATTTTCTACTTCTCCATCCTATTCACCATCCTCTTCTTCTTCTTCTTCTCATTACTATTATTATTATTATTATCCTCTGCCGTTTCCTTCTTCTTTATCCTCATCTTCTTCATTTTCTACTTCTCATCTATTCACCATCCTCTTCTTCTTCTTCTTCTCATTACTATTATTATTATTATTATCCTCTGGCGTTTCCTTCTTCTTTATCCTCATCTTCTTCATTTTCTACTTCTCCATCCTATTCACCATCCTCTTCATCTTCTTCTTCTCATTACTATTATTATTATTATCCTCTGTCGTTTCCTTCTTCTTTATCCTCATCTTCTTCATTTTCTACTTCTCCATCCTATTCACCATCCTCTTCTTCTTCTTCTTCTCATTACTATTATTATTATTATCCTCTGGCGTTTCCTTCTTCTTTATTCTCATCTTCTTCATTTTCTACTTCTCCATCCTATTCACCATCCTCTTCTTCTTCTTCTTCTCATTACTATTATTATTATTATCCTCTGGCGTTTCCTTCTTCTTTATCCTCATCTTCTTCATTTTCTATAACTTCTCCATCCTATTCACCATCCTCTTCTTCTTCTTCTTCTCACTACTATTATTAGCCTCTGCCTTTTCCTTCTTCTTTATCCTCATCTTCTTCATTTTCTACTTCTCCATTATATTCACCATCCTCTTCTCCTTCTTCTTCTTCTTCTTCTTCGTCTTCTCACTACTATTATTAGCCTCTGCCTTTTCCTTCTACTTTATCCTCATCTTCTTCATTTTCTACTTCTCCATCCTATTCACCATCCTCTTCATCTTCTTCTTCTTCTTCTTCTTCTTCTCACTACTATTATTAGCCTCTGCCTTTTCCTTCTTCTTTATCCTCATCTTCTACATTTTCTACTTCTCCATCCTATTCACCATCCTCTTCATCTTCTTCTTCTTCTTCTTCTCACTACTATTATTAGCCTCTGCCTTTTCCTTCTTCTTATCCTCATCTTCTACATTTTCTACTTCTCCATCCTATTCACCATCCTCTTCATCTTCTTCTTCTTCTTCTTCTTCTCACTACTATTATTAGCCTCTGCCTTTTCCTTCTTCTTTATCCTCATCTTCTTCATTTTCTACTTCTCCATCCTATTCACCATCCTCTTCTTCTTCTTCTTCTCATTACTATTATTACTATTAGCCTCTGCCTTTTCCTTCTTCTTTAGCCTCTGTCTTCTTCATTTTCTACTTCTCCATCCTATTCACCATCCTCTTCATCTTCTTCTTCTTCTTCTTCTTCTTCTTCTTCTCACTACTATTATTAGCCTCTACCTTTTCATTCTTCTTTATCCTCATCTTCTACATTTTCTACTTCTCCATCCTATTCACCATCCTCTTCATCTTCTTCTTCTTCTTCTTCTCCTGCTATTATTAGCCTTTGCCTTTTTTCCTTCTTCTTTATCCTCATCTTCTTCATTTTCTACTTCTCCGTCCTTTTCACCAATCTCTTCTTCTTCTTCTTCTCATTACTATCAATATTATTAGCCTCTGCCTTTTCCTTCTTGTTTATCCTCATCTTCTTTCATTTTCTACTTCTCCATCCTTTTCACCATCCTCTTCTTCTTCTTCTCATTACTATTATTATTATTATTAGCCTCTGCCTTTTCCTTCTTCTTTATCCTCATCTTCTTTCATTTTCTACTTCTCCATCCTTTTCACCATCCTCTTCTTCTTCTTCTCATTACTATCAATATAATTAGCCTCTGCCTTTTCCTTCTTCTTATCCTCATCTTCTTTCATTTTACTTCTCCATCCTTTTCCCCCATCCTCTTCTTCTTCTTCTTCTCATTACTATTATTATTATTAACCCTCTGCCTTTTTCCTTCCTTCTTTTTCCTCATCTTCTTTCATTTTCTACTTCTCCATCTTTTTCACCATCCTCTTCTTCTACTTCCTCATTACTATCAATATTATTAGCCTCTGCCTTTTCCTTCTTCTTTATCCTCATCTTCTTCATTTTCTACTTCTCCATCCTATTCACCATCCTCTTCTTCTTCTTCTTCTCATTACTATTATTATTATTATCCTGTAGCGTTTTCCTTCTTCTTTATCCTCATCTTCTTCATTTTCTACTTCTCCATCCTATTCACCATCCTCTTCTTCTTCTTCTTCTTCTTCTTCTTCTTCTCACTACTATTATTAGCCTCTGCCTTTTCCTTCTACTTTATCCTCATCTTCTTCATTTCTACTTCTCCATCCTATTCACCATCCTCTTCATCTTCTTCTTCTTCTTCTTCTTCTTCTTCCTACTACTATTATTAGCCTCTGCCTTTTCCTTCTTCTTTATCCTCATCTTCTACATTTTCTACTTCCTCATCCTAATTCACCATCCTCTTCATCTTCTTCTTCTTCTTCTTCTTCTTCTTCTCACTACTATTATTAGCCTTTGCCTTTTCCTTCTTCTTTATCCTCATCTTCTTCATTTTCTACTTCTCCGTCCTTTTCACCATCCTCTTCTTCTTCTTCTTCTCATTACTATCAATATTATTAGCCTCTACCTTTTCCTTCTTGTTTATCCTCATCTTCTTGCCATTTTCTACTTCTCCATCCTTTTCACCATCCTCTTCTTCTTCTTCTCATTACTATCAATATAATTAGCCTCTGCCTTTTCCTTCTTCTTTATCCTCATCTTCTTTCATTTTCTACTTCCTCCATCCTTTCCCCATCCTCTTCTTCTTCTTCTTCTCATTACTATTATTATTATTAGCCTCTGCCTTTTCCTTCTTCTTTATCCTCATCTTCTTTCATTTTCTACTTCTCCATCCTTTTCACCATCCTCTTCTTCTTCTTCTCATTACTATCAATATTATTAGCCTCTGCCTTTTCCTTTTTCTTTATCCTCATCTTCTTCATTTTCTACTTCTCCATCTATTCACCATCCTCTTCTTCTTCTTCTTCTCATTACTATTATTATTATTATCCTGTGGCGTTTCCTTCTTCTTTATCCTCATCTTCTTCATTTTCTACTTCTCCATCCTATTCACCATCCTCTTCTTCTTCTTCTTCTTCTCATTACTATTATTATTATTATCCTCTGGCGTTTCCTTCTTCTTTATCCTCATCTTCTTCATTTTCTACTTCTCCATCTCCTTCACCATCCTCTTCTTCTTCTTCTTCTCATTACTATTATTATTATTATCCTCTGCCGTTTCCTTCTTCTTTATCCTCATCTTCTTCATTTTCTACTTCTCCATCCTATTCACCTCCTCTTCTTCTTCTTCTCATTACTATTATTATTATTATCTGCAATTTCCTTCTTCTTTATCCTCATCTTCTTCATTTTCTACTTCTCCATCTATTCCTCCTCTTCATCTTCTTCTTCTTCTTCTTCTTCTTCTTCTCACTACTATTATTAGCCTCTGCCTTTTCCTTCTACTTTATCCTCATCTTCTTCATTTTCTACTTCTCCATCCTATTCACCATCCTCTTCATCTTCTTCTTCTTCTTCTTCTTCTTCTTCTTCTTCTTCTTCTTCTTCTCCACTACTATTATTAGCCTCTGCCTTTTCCTTCTTCTTGTCCTCATCTTCTCCATTTCTTCTCCATCCTATTCACCATCCTCTTCATCTTCTTCTTCTTCTTCTTCTTCTTCTTCTTCTTCTTCTCACTACTATTATTAGCCTCTGCCTTTTCCTTCTTCTTTATCCTCATCTTCTACATTCTTCTCCATCCTATTCACCATCCTCTTCATCTTCTTCTTCTTCTTCTTCTCACTACTATTATTAGCCTCTGCCTTTTCCTTCTTCTTTATCCTCATCTTCTTCATTTTCTACTGTTCCATCCTATTCACCATCCTCTTCTTCTTCTTCTTCTCATTACTATTATTATTATTAGCCTCTGCCTTTTCCTTCTTCTTTATCTCATCTTCTTTCATTTTCTACTTCTCCATCCTTTTCCCCCATCCTCTTCTTCTTCTTCTCATTACTATTATTATTATTAGCCTCTGCCTTTTCCTTCTTCTTTTCCTCATCTTCTTTCATTTTCTCTTCTCATCTTTTTCACCATCCTCTTCTTCTACCCTTCTCATTACTATCAATATTATTAGCCTCTGCCTTTTCCTTCTTCTTTATCCTCATCTTCTTTAGCATTTTCCTTCTCCATCCTATTCACCATCCTCTTCTTCTTCTTCTTCTCATTACTATTATTATTATTATCCTGTAGCGTTTCCTTCTTCTTTATCCTCATCTTCTTCATTTTCTACTTCTCCATCCTATTCACCATCCTCTTCTTCTTCTTCTTCTTCTTCTTCTTCTTCTCACTACTATTATTACAACTCTGCCTTTTCCTTCTACTTTATCCTCATCTTCTTCATTTTCTACTTCTCCATCCTATTCACCATCCTCTTCATCTTCTTCTTCTTCTTCTTCTTCTTCTTCTTCTTCTTCTTCTCACTACTATTATTAGCCTCTGCCTTTTCCTTCTTCTTTATCCTCATCTTCTACATTTTCTACTTCTCCATCCTATTCACCATCCTCTTCATCTTCTTCTTCTTCTTCTTCTTCTTCTTCTCACTACTATTATTAGCCTTTGCCTTTTCCTTCTTCTTTATCCTCATCTTCTTCATTTTCTACTTCTCCGTCCTTTTCACCATCCTCTTCTTCTTCTTCTTCTCATTACTATCAATATTATTAGCCTCTGCCTTTTCCTTCTTGTTTCCTCCTCATCTTCTTTCATTTTCTACTTCTCCATCCTTTTCACCATCCTCTTCTTCTTCTTCTCATTACTATCAATATAATTAGCCTCTGCCTTTTCCTTCTTCTTTATCCTCATCTTCTTTCATTTCTACTTCCTCATCCTTTTCCCCATCCTCTTCTTCTTCTTCTTCTCATTACTATTATTATTATTAGCCTCTGCCTTTTCCTTCTTCTTCATCCTCATCTTCTTTCATTTTCTACTTCTCCATCCTTTTCACCATCTCTTCTTCTTCTTCTCATTACTATCAATATTATTAGCCTCTGCCTTTTCCTTTTTTTCTTTATCCTCATCTTCTTCATTTTCTACTTCTCCGTCTCTACCATCCTCTTCTTCTTCTTCTTCTCATTACTATTATTATTATTATCCTGTGGCGTTTCCTTCTTCTTTATCCTCATCTTCTTCATTTTCTACTTCTCCATCCTATTCTGTCCTCTTCTTCTTCTTCTTCTTCTCATTACTATTATTATTATTATCCTCTGGCGTTTCCTTCTTCTTTATCCTCATCTTCTTCATTTTCTACTTCTCCATCCTATTCACCATCCTCTTCTTCTTCTTCTTCATTACTATTATTATTATTATCTCTACCGTTTCCTTCTTCTTTATCCTCATCTTCTTCCATTTTCTACTTCTCTATCCTATTTTTATCCTCTTCTTCTTCTTCTTCTATTACTATTATTATTATTAGCCTCTGCCATTTCCTTCTTTATCCTCATCTTCTTCATTTTCTACTTCTCCATCCTATTCACCATCCTCTTCATCTTCTTCTTCTTCTTCTTCTTCTTCTTCTCTACTATTATTAGCCTCTGCCTTTTCCTTCTACTTTATCCTCATCTTCTTCATTTTCTACTTCTCCATCCTATTCACCATCCTCTTCATCTTCTTCTTCTTCTTCTTCTTCTTCTTCTTCTTCTTCTTCTCACCATATTATTAGCCTCTGCCTTTCTTCTTCTTTATCCTCATCTTCTACATTTTCTACTTCTCCATCCTATTCACCATCCTCTTCATCTTCTTCTTCTTCTTCTTCTTCTTCTTCTTCTTCTTCTTCTCACTACTATTATTAGCCTCTGCCTTTTCCTTCTTCTTTATCCTCATCTTCTACATTTTCTACTTCTCCATCCTATTCACCATCCTCTTCATCTTCTTCTTCTTCTTCTTCTCACTACTATTATTAGCCTCTGCCTTTTCCTTCTTCTTTATCCTCATCTTCTTCATTTTCTACTGTTCCATCCTATTCACCATCCTCTTCTTCTTCTTCTTCTCATTACTATTATTATTATTAGCCTCTGCCGTTTCCTTCTTCTTTAGCCTCATCTTCTTCATTTTCTACTTCTCCATCCTATTCACCATCCTCTTCATCTTCTTCTTCTTCTTCTTCTTCTTCTTCTTCTCACTACTATTATTAGCCTCTGCCTTTTCATTCTTCTTTATCCTCATCTTCTACATTTTCTACTTCTCTATCCTATTCACCATCCTCTTCTTCTTCTTCTTCTTCTTCTTCTCACTACTATTATTAGCCTTTGCCTTTTCCTTCTTCTTTATCCTCATCTTCTTCATTTTCTACTTCTCCGTCCTTTTCACCATCCTCTTCTTCTTCTTCTTCTCATTACTATCAATATTATTAGCCTCTGCCTTTTCCTTCTTGTTTATCCTCATCTTCTTTCATTTTCTACTTCTCCATCCTTTTCACCATCCTCTTCTTCTTCTTCTCCTTACTATTATTATTATTAGCCTCTGCCTTTTCCTTCTTCTTTATCCTCATCTTCTTTCATTTTCTACTTCTCCATCCTTTTCACCATCCTCTTCTTCTTCTTCTCATTACTATCAATATTATTAGCCTCTGCCTTTTCCTTCTTCTTTATCCTCATCTTCTTTCATTTTCTACTTCTCCATCCTTTTCACCATCCTCTTCTTCTTCTTCTCATTACTATCAATATTATTAGCCTCTGCCTTTTCCTTCTTCTTTATCCTCATCTTCTTCATTTTCTACTTCTCCATCCTATTCACCATCCTCTTCTTCTTCTTCTTCTCATTACTATTATTATTATTATCCTCTGGCGTTTCCTTCTTCTTTATCCTCATCTTCTTCATTTTCTACTTCTCCATCCTATTCACCATCCTCTTCTTCTTCTTCTTCTCATTACTATTATTATTATTATCCTCTGGCGTTTCCTTCTTCTTTATCCTCATCTTCTTCATTTTCTACTTCTCCATCCTATTCACCATCCTCTTCTTCTTCTTCTTCTCATTACTATTATTATTATTATCCTCTGCCGTTTCCTTCTTCTTTATCCTCATCTTCTTCATTTTCTACTTCTCCATCCTATTCACCATCCTCTTCATCTTCTTCTTCTTCTTCTTCTTCTTCTTCTCACTACTATTATTAGCCTCTGCCTTTTCCTTCTACTTTATCCTCATCTTCTTCATTTTCTACTTCTCCATCCTATTCACCATCCTCTTCATCTTCTTCTTCTTCTTCTTCTTCTTCTTCTCACTACTATTATTAGCCTCTGCCTTTTCCTTCTTCTTTATCCTCATCTTCTACATTTTCTACTTCTCCATCCTATTCACCATCCTCTTCATCTTCTTCTTCTTCTTCTTCTTCTTCTTCTCACTACTAATATTAGCCTCTGCCTTTTCCTTCTTCTTTATCCTCATCTTCTACATTTTCTACTTCTCCATCCTATTCACCATCCTCTTCATCTTCTTCTTCTTCTTCTTCTTCTTCTTCTTCTCACTACTATTATTAGCCTCTGCCTTTTCCTTCTTCTTTATCCTCATCTTCTTCATTTTCTACTGTTCCATCCTATTCACCATCCTCTTCTTCTTCTTCTTCTCATTACTATCAATATTATTAGCCTCTGCCTTTTCCTTCTTCTTTAGCCTCATCTTCTTCATTTTCTACTTCTCCATCCTATTCACCATTCTCTTCATCTTCTTCTTCTTCTTCTTCTTCTCACTACTATTATTAGCCTCTGCCTTTTCATTCTTCTTTATTCTCATCTTCTACATTTTCTACTTCTCCATCCTATTCACCATCCTCTTCATCTTCTTCTTCTTCTTCTTCTTCTTCTTCTCACTACTATTATTAGCCTTTGCCTTTTCCTTCTTCTTTATCCTCATCTTCTTCATTTTCTACTTCTCCGTCCTTTTCACCATCCTCTTCTTCTTCTTCTTCTCATTACTATCAATATTATTAGCCCCTGCCTTTTCCTTCTTCTTTATCCTCATCTTCTTTCATTTTCTACTTCTCCATCCTTTTCACCATCCTCTTCTTCTTCTTCTCATTACTATTATTATTATTAGCCTCTGCCTTTTCCTTCTTCTTTATCCTCATCTTCTTTCATTTTCTACTTCTCCATCCTTTTCACCATCCTCTTCTTCTTCTTCTCATTACTATCAATATTATTAGCCTCTGCCTTTTCCTTCTTCTTTATCCTCATCTTCTTCATTTTCTACATCTCCATCCTATTCACCATCCTCTTCTTCTTCTTCTTCTCATTACTATTATTATTATTAGCCTCTGCCTTTTCCTTCTTCTTTATCCTCATCTTCTTCATTTTCTACTTCTCCATCCTATTCACCATCCTCTTCTTCTTCTTCTTCTTCTCATTACTATTATTAGCCTCTGCCTTTTCCTTCTTCTTTATCCTCATCTTCTTCATTTTCTACTTCTCCATCCTATTCACCATCCTCTTCTTCTCATTATTATTATTATTATTATTATTATTATTAGCACCCTCTGCCTTTTCCTACTTTTTGTCCTAATCATCTTCATTTTCTACTTATCACTCATATTATTCTTGATATTTGCCTCTGCCTTTTTCCTTATTCATCAACCTCAGCTTAATTTTCAACTTCTACATCCTATTCATCATCATCTTCATATTTCACTATCATTTCGTTCGTCCTATTATTATTATTATTATTATTAGTCCCCGCTGTCTTTTCTCTTTTTTTTACTTCATCTTTTTCATTTTCTACTTCTCCGTCTTCTTCACCAACATCGTTTCTTTCACATCATTATTATTATTATTATTATTATTATTATTATTATTATTATTATTATTCAACTCTGTCTTTTCCTTCTTTCTTGTCCTCATTCGTTGTTATCATCCTTCCATTTCAGTTTTGTCTAAACAATATATTTTTTATTAACATTGTAATATTTCAGCTCAACACCAATCGGCATTTAAAGAAAGAAATTCAGTCTTTATTACATTTTTCTGAATTTTAATATAAAAAATGTCCAAAAATATTATAATATAAAAATTGCTTTTATCCAATATTATCTGATCATTAACAACACAAAAAGTTACAATCGTCGAGCGGGGCTCGAATACTGTGTGAAAATTTAGGCATTCGAATCGTTATTATGAACCTTGGCAAAAATGGTATCAACCAATGTTTCTCATTTTTAACCAAGAGAATTAAAGCTGTAACGTGGTTGATACTGACTTGGCAGACCGGCTGCAGCCGCTCTCACACCGGCGTGATGTGGCTTCCCTGTACCTCTTCTACAAGTACTTTCATGGCTTCTGCTCCGATGAGCTTAGATCACTGGTGCCGCCTAAGCACGAATTTACACGAGATACTAGATTAGCAACTAGGTCCCACCCTTTTACAGTTAAACAAATAAGATGTAACCGTAAATTCTACTCCAACAGCTTCTTTTTTCGCGCTTCCCGCCTATGGAACTCCCTTCCACAAGTCTGCTTTCCCGACAGTTACAATCTCCAGGTGTTTAAATGTAGGGTCAATAGACACCTCCTATCACACTAACTCCCAACTATTCTCACAACACTCTCATCTACCCAACCCTCATTCTCGGTATCCTTACCCGCCTATCACCCACCCTCTGTCATTTCCTATATTTAATCAGCTTTTCTCCACTCTAAGTAGCCCCCTGCACAGTAGTGGCAGTGACATGCCTCGCTCGGGGTGAAACGCTTATAAAAAAAAAAAAAAAAAAAAAAAGTCGCTAGAGGGGGAGGAAATAGCAGTGCAACCAGGTTTCTGGAGCGTTGTTTGGTACCGATTCTTGGGGAGTTAAAACTCTGATTTCTAAACCAGGACTCAAATCCGTTTCTCTAAAGAATCTTGTGTGAAAATCGATATGAACTGTGTAAAGAATAAAATAATATCAAATTTATAAAAACAATCGAAATCAGTTATTTTCCTTTATTAAATACATTAATGCTGAGGAATCAACAGAAACAAAATTGGATCCTTTGATCCAAGTGCAACTTCAAAATCTAAAGAAGTTCAGTTAATTATTGAAATTTAATAAAGATTTTTGTACTCACTGCACTGATGATCGAATTTTCGAAACTTGTTTATGTGTGCAATGAAAAATGGTAGAATTATCTATCTATATTACTTCATGTATATCTACACATATTCACAAGTCTTGATCTATGTTGCTATTTATCTATCTATATCTGTTCTTTTCTATCGGTTCTCTGTGCAGGGCCAAAAAGTTTTTCCTGCCTGAGTTCATCCCGTACATCTATAAATCTACCATCCGTCCGTGTATTGAATACTGCTGCCACATATGGTCGGGTGTCCTTGCCATTCTCCTCGGGGTCCTTGACAAAATACTACGGAGAGTCTCTAATGTGATCGATAGCGACTTGGCAACCCGGTTGCAGTCACTCTCTCACCAGCGTTATGTGGCTTCCCTGTGCCTCTTCTATAAATACTTTCACGGCTTCTGCTCCGATGAACTTAGTTCACTGGTGCCCCCAGGTATGAATTTGCAAGAGATATTAGATTAGCAACTAGGTCCCACCCTTTTACAGTGAAACAGATAAAATGTAACCGCAATTTCTACTCTAATAGCTTCTTTTCTCTCACATCCCGCCTTTGGAATTCCCTTCCAAATACTTGCTTCCCCGACAGCTACAATCTCCAGGAATTTAAATGTAAGGTCAATATACACCTTCTAACACACTAACTCGCATTCATTCTCTCAAACATTCTTCCCACCTACCCAACCCTCATCCTCGGTATCCTTACCAGTCTATCACCCTCCTTCTGACATTTCCTATAACTAAGCCCTCTTTCTCATCACTTTCTCCTACGTAACCCCCTGCGCTATAGTGGCAGTAAGATGCCTTGCTTGGGGTGAAATGATTAAAAAAAAATTCTTAAGTTAGAACACGTGAAAGACTACAAACTACTACAAAATTGTACATTTTGTTTCGACATTGAAAGAGAAAAGTCTCATCAGGTATTTAACAACGATGTAGCCATCATTGTTAGGTACCTGATGATATATTGTTTTTTCAGTGTCGAAACAAAATGTACTATTTTGTAGTAGTTTTTGCATGTTCTAACTTAGGAATTAATAATAAATATTCATTGCTCTAGTTTTATATTGAGCACTGTTTTAAATTAATATTTTCAACATTACAATTATTATCTTCGTTATATTTTTGCTATTTTTTCGTTATTGTTGTAACTCTGTTTTAAGTAGTCATAAAATCCGGAACACGGAACTCGTGTAAACAATTGTATAAACAAAATAACGGGTAAAGGTACAATATACCAGCTTGTTCGTCTAGCTGACGAGCAAGCGGTGTTGCATATCAAAGTCTCTGTTCGGTAAGTCACTCTACGGGTGTCTGACTCATAACAGACTGGTGCTCTCCCGGTGACTACTAGTCACATATTACTTATGCAGGTTGAGTTAGTCCATTACTAAGTTAATAGGTAGGTCCCCCACAACAGTTATTTATATATATATATATATATATATATATATATATATATATATATATATATTCGTTCAATATCTTTCGCTTTTAATATCTATCTACATACGATTATATTTATCTGTCCATATCTATTTATATATGTTTATATCTGTTCATATCTATCTATCTATCTATCTATATATATATATATATATATATCTGACTTTGTATATATTTCTTTGTTTAAGTGCAATGTCGATTCCCGTCTCTTATCCACTTGACTCTCGTCCTGACCTCGTCCTTTCTATATTACCCCGTGTATCTTGTTCTTTTCTTTTCTCACTCTACCTTTGCAACTGTCATCACACCTGTATTCCTATCCTTCTCTTGCCCTTTCTTGAACACCCCCTGTAAATGGCTCGGCTTTCTCTTCGCTCTCCTCATGCTTAAATTTTTACTCTCTGATGTAGTCCCCTGCGCATCAGTGGCGGTATCGCCTTGCTTGGAGTGAAACGACTAAGATATCTATCAATACATGATTTTCGTAAAGGTCAAGAAATTCAACTCCAAAATAGATAGACTAAAGCTAATAGTAGCTGCTTACTTATAGATAAGTATCCGACATTTATTAAACAAGTACCCATTGCTACGGATGTGCGTTTTGGTGCAGTGGATATTGACTTGGAACGACAAATCAGGGAGCTGAGTTCGAATTCCAGTTGAATGTCTTGCATTCATTTACTCACAAATAACCTTGGGAAAGGTATTAATCCGTTTCTTCCTTTCAGTTATGGGTTAAATAATAGGACACATTGGGTTCTATAGCCTTGGTCGGCAACCAGTCTACCGCAGAAAGTAATGGCAACCTACTGCGGGATAATCTTCTGCCCAGTCAGTCATGTCTCTTTCGAGGTATGATCGCCCAAGCGTGTATCACATATGGCACTTAACTGACTAACTGAATATAATAGTTGGAAACATAATTGAATTTTATACTGAGCATAAAAAGGGGGATCGGTTTTCTATTGTTATGAAGTAATAAACTGATCCCCCACTAATTATACTTAATATAATTATGTAATATAATCTATCTCTTCTCCCTCCAGTTATGAGTTTAATAAATAGGACAGATTGGGTTCTACAACCTTGGTCGGCAACCAGCCTACCGCAAAAAGCAATGGCAACCTACTTGGGGATAATCTCCTGCCCAGTCAGTCATGGCTCTTCTGAGAAATGATCGCCCAAATCGTGTATCATGTATGGCACTTAACTGACTGACCCATTGCTACAGGTGAATTAAAAGATCTAACAAAACTATGAATAATTTGTGGTGTTGGACGAAATTATCTATAATGCAGGCTGATCCGCTTCCTTTTCTGAACGTTTACACTAATATATCAGCATTATATATTGTTTTATACACACACACACACATAGTACAATTAATAGCACTGAAATACGACAGCGTTTCTGTTGCGATGTAACATGATTTTATTATAACTATTTGTTATGGTTCCCTCCTACGAGGAATGGACTCTTTCTCTTACTATATATAATTACCTGCGTGACTCTCGGGAGGCGGTTGACAACAGCTAATACGCAGTTAAAGCCAACTACTAGTCAGGTAATAAGCAGCGTAACTGTACCGTTCGAACTAACTTATTTCTATTTACTTATTATTAAAACTTACTTTGTACATATGTTCTTTTTATACTAATACACTGTTTTAAACCTACCTCCTGTGTTCCGTGTCTTACTTCCAGCCAAACCGGTCACAACAACTTTGCGACGAAGTTTCGCCACAACAACTGCACAACACTATATAAAATAAAAATATTACAATAATAATATTGCTCTACATTTATCGTGTTCTTTTGAAAAAATAAATGCTACGAACCCATTTGTTCTAACTCTTACTAATATATATATATATATATATATATATATATATATATATATATGTAGCACAGTGATGATCCACGTATACTGTCTTAATATGTGTAGGAAAGAATATTAAAACGTTTTGAGTTTAAAAATTTGTTTTTTTGACAGTATTTGTTTATTTCTACTATTATATTCTTTATATTTCAAACCGCCCTCGGTCCTTCATCAGAAACAGATTATTTTAAAATTTGAATTAGTAACGTATTTCGCGAGATTTAGCGAGGGCGTCAGTGAAGAGTTTGTTTACATCACGTGACGCGTTTGTTTACACCTCGTGACGCGTTTGTGGAGAGAGTTTTTGTTTTTACATCAAGTGACGTTGAAAGCGACAGATTTCTTTAAAATTATGCTTGTAAACGTAAACCTATCTTTAATAATGCTTGTAAACTTGTTTTAGATAAAAAAAATTTTTAAATGTATCTAAAAAAGTTTTCAAAATATTTTAAATGTATCTAAAAACGTTTCGTTATTGAAGTATTTGTAAAGATTCAAAGCACCTAAGTCCCTATTTAACCCTTGCTTGTGTGTATTTAATTTTAAAATCCAGTATTTTTCTTTCTTTTTGCGTGCCTATGTAGAACTAAAATTGGAATCTATTAGTACACATTTGGAATTTTATAAGGTGTGACCCGGTTGATTGAAATGTACTCATACTGGGGGATATTGATTATTTTGGCGTATATTAAGTTTGTGATTATTGAAGTAAAATCTAATGCTCTTACCGGATTCGCCAATATATCCACTACTGGGACATATTGAACAGAAGAGGAAGTATATAATGTTTTCGCTGTCACAAGTGGTGCGTGGTGGCTGCAATTTAATTTTGGTGTTGGGTACAGAGAATATTGTGTCATTTACCAAATGTTTACAAATTAGGCACCTGGGTTTCTGCCATTTTAAATTCTCTTATAGGTTTGTGTTTTTTAGATATTTGTTAGAAGTGAGGATAGTAGATAGGTTAGGAGCTTATATATATATATATATATATATATATATATATATATATATATATGCATATCTATATGAATGTATATATATATGAATATATGTATATATGAATATATATATATATACATCTATATATATATATATATATATAAACACACAACCTATCAATTATCCTCACTTCTAACATATATCTAAAAAAATATATATTGATATATATATAGATATACATATATATATATATAGATATACATACATATATATATATATATATATATATATATATTCATATTATTCATATATATATATATATGAATATATATATACGAATATATATATATATATATTCATATATATATATTCATATATATATACTCATATATATATGAATATATATATATTCATATATATATATATATATATGAATATATATATATATGAATATATATATATATATATATATATATATTTATATATATATATTCATATATATATATTCATATATATATTCATATATATATATATATTCATATATATATATTCATATATATATATATATTCATATATATATATATTCATATATATATATATATTCATATATATATATATATTCATATATATATATATATTCATATATATATATATATTCATATATATATATATATTCATATATATATATATTCATATATATATATTCATATATATATATATATTCATATATATATATTCATATATATATTCATATAAATATATATATATATTCATATATATATATATTCATATATATATATTCATATATATATTCATATAAATATATATATTCATATATATATATTCATATATATATTCATATAAATATATATATATATTCATATATATATATTCATATATATATATTCATATATATATATTCATATATATATATATTCATATATATATATATTCATATATATATATATAATGATATATATATATATATATATATATATATATATATATATATATATATATATATATATATATATATATATATATATATATATATATATATATATATATATATATATATATTCATATATATATATATATTCATATATATTTATATATATATATATTCATATATATATATATATATATATATATATGTGAAGAGTTGATCTCTTTTAAGGCGAATGGCTATACGCATTACAAGTCACTTTTTAAATTTCTTTGCAACGTTCGTTTTAATGTGCGAACACACAGATACAACCGAAAGGCTGAAACAAAAATTTTCGTCTTATGTTGAAGTCGAGCAAGGTTTCTCTAGCTAGGAATTATTTCATGTTACTGATATATACACAATTAGCTAAGTCCGGCACAATTACTCCAAAATAATTAATTTGACTTAATGAGGTTTGTTTGTTTAATGGCACATCAACATTTAATTATCCTGTGAAGTCAGTCAGTTAAGTGCCATACGTGATACACGCTTTGGGCGATCATGTCTCGAAAAAGACATTACTGACTGGGTAGAAGATTATCCCGCAGTAGGTTCGCATTTCTTTTTCGTGTTGCCAGCCAAGGCTATAGAACCCAATTTATCCTGTTATTTAACCCATAACTAGAAGAAAGAGACAGATTAAACGTTTGGAAAGAAATACTGGTATCATGTATATTAGACATACACACACACTTACGAATGTCATCATATAGACAGACTTGAATTATTATATATACAGAAATTTTCAATTATGTTTTTTCGGTTAAGCTTGGAATCCCTAAATTTCTTAGAGCTTTGAAAGAGATCATCATCGTCTATCCTTGAATTCGAAACCTCATAAACTATACTAACGTTTGTTTAACGACTCAAATTTACGTGAAACTTTATTAGCCAATGAAAATCAAACAACGCAAAAATAAAATACTAGAATGTTTTTTTTTTTTCTATGTCGCATTCTCTGTTACTTTCAATAAAAGTGAAACATGCTGGCCTAATAAACGCATCCTATTTGTTATTTTTTTCTATCATAATATAAGTACGAAGTAACTTCGCATAGATATTAATGTCTGCTTTATAGTGGACTTTGCGCGCGTGCATATCATATAGTTAGCACACTCGTTAGGGCCTGAAAATGTTTGCCTCTCCCCTGCCTACACATTCTTGTTACGGTAACAGCGAACAGAGTAAATTTTTCTAAACTTCCGACAAGCTTCAGTCTGGTGTGAGTTAAAGCTGTGTATATGTGAAGATGTGCGTTGTATATATGAAGATGTACTGTGTATATGTGAGAGATGTGCGTTGTATATGTGAGGATGTGCGTTGTATATGTGAAGATGTGCGTTGTATATGTGAGGATGTGCTGTGTATATGTGAAGATGTGCTGTGTATATGTGAATGTGCTGTGTATATGTGAGAGATGTGCGTTGTATATATGAAGATGTACTGTGTGTATATGTGAAGATGTGCGTTGTATATGTGAGGTATGTGCGTGTATATGTGAAGATGTGCGTTGTATATGTGAGGATGTGCTGTGTATACGTGAAGATGTGCGTTGTATATGTGAAGATGTGCGTTGTATATGTGAGGATATTAGGTGTATGAGGATGTGCAGTGTATATGTGAAGATGTGCGTTGTATATGTGAGGATGTGCTGTGTATACGTGAAGTGTGCTGTGTGCCATGAGGATGTGCGCGTTGTACTGTGAAGATGTGCGGTGGCAACAATTGTGCTGGATGTGCATGCATACATGAATGTGCGAACTGGCGTATACATAGAGGATGGCTGTGTGTGTGGAAGATGATGGCTGTGTATATGTGGACGTGCGGTGTATATGTGAAGATGGTGTTGTCATATGAAGATGCTGCGTGCCATGGAAATCATGTATTGATATGTGTGGGGATAATATTATTGATATGCGGAGATGTGCTGTGTGTATATGAGGATGTGTGTGTAATATCAATGACAGATAATGTGTTGATATATATGAAGATGTGCGTTGTATATGTGAGGATGTGCTGTGTATACGTGAGAGATGTGCTGTGTATATGTGAAGATGTGCGTTGTATATGTGAAAGTGTGCTGTGTATATGTGAAGATGTGCTGTGTATATGTGAAGATGTGCTGTGTATATGTGAAGATGTGCTGTGTATATGTGAAGATGTGCGTTGTATATGTGAAGATGTGCGCATTTGTATATGTGAAGATGTGCTGTGTATATGTGAAGATGTGCGTTGTATATGTGAGGATGTGCTGTGTATATGTGAAGATGTGCGTTGTATATGCGAAGATGTGCTGTGTATATGTGAGGATGTGCGTTGTGGTACAGTGGATATCGGCTCGGAACGAGAAACCGGGGAGCCGAGTTCGAATTCCAGTTGAATCCATTGTATTCACTTACGCGCAAATACCCTTGGGAAAGGTATTAATCCGTTTCTTCCTTCCAGTTATGGGTTAAATAACAGGACAAATTGGGTTCTATAGCCTTGGTCGGCAACCAGTCTACCGCAGAAAGCAATGGCAACCTACTGCGGGATAATATTCTGCCCAGTCAGTGATGTCTTTTTCGAGACATGATCGCCCAAGCGTGTATCACGTATGGCACTTAACAGACTGATATGTGAAGAAAGAAACTCTTCCTTCATGTAAAACTGAAAGATTATTTAAAGTGCGTTGAATCTAAACCTAAAAGAAAGAAAAAACAAAGACTGTAGAACAGGAGTATGTCTGTGGTTCCAGCCAACAAATTAATATTTGGGTTTGATTTTTGATTTTTCTTTTTAATTATATTTCCGTTATTACTAGGTTTGTTCAAGCGATTGTCCGCTAGATGGAACAGTCTTGTTCTCTTCAACTAGCCTTAGCATCCATTTTGATTTTTCACATAAAGAGACTTAATCGACGTATAAATTTCTTTTTCGAAATTTTTGATAGTTAACATGTGAGAAACGATGAGGCTTAGGAGAGGATGAAAAAGAAAAGGAAGCTAATACTTTATGGTGATACCGACCAAGCAAAAGCGATGGACCGGATGTTTGCTCTCTCACAACCAAAGGAATATGACCAAAATTCGACGGTGCGCATCCGGGTTCGCGCAGATGTTCCGGCTGAAAAATAAAAATTAATCAAATATCAAATTTCCATTTTGCGAGCCTACGCGAATTTTATTTATAAGCCAATGGGAAGCCCAGAATCAAATACAAGTGGGAAATCCCAAATGATTACCTGCGATCCAAAAAGCCGAAATAAAAAGCCGAGACAGAAAGCACTCAACAGAGAGACCGACGGTGACAGGCGAGAGTAATTAATATCTCCCTTGACCAAGTCAAGTGGCTCCTATGCTCGTCCCTTCACCTCTCCGTCCTTCTTCTCTGTCTCAAAACTACTTACTGCCCTAAGGAGCGACTACATCAAAGACATTGCTCACTTACACGCTCCCCACATTCCTAAACCTTAAATCTCTTTCAGCTTATTATTTGCCAAGAACATTTTAACATCCGTTGGACCTATATTCAAGTATTACTTTAATTGTAAAAACATTAATTGATATGTGTATATATAAAATGTTATTTTCAACTCAATTTGCTTTTCTTGACTTTATAATCATTTTATGACTTATAGTGGGTTATCTACCACAAGGCCAAATTCCGTTAACCTGCCACAATATACAACTATCCTTCCCTAGAACGGACTCCCACTACAACTAGAAAAGGAATAGATAAGCAACCCACTATAAATTGGTGACCTCGACGTGATATGAACACGCACAAATGCATTTCCACTACAACTTAACATCAGGAAAAGACAGCTGACGTTCCTGGAGGAAAGAGAGAAAGCAAAGCGTAATATATTGACGGGCATGAGCAGATAAATGGCAGAGTATGGTTTAGGCTGG
Source organism: Ascarosepion bandense (assembly GCA_037127315.1). Taxonomy (NCBI): domain Eukaryota; kingdom Metazoa; phylum Mollusca; class Cephalopoda; order Sepiida; family Sepiidae; genus Ascarosepion; species Ascarosepion bandense. Next base: position 2,899,163 of record JBBBDQ010001775.1, read on the forward strand.
ATGACAGGAGAAAGCTTGTTAAGAGCCACAAGAGATAGGGAGATGTGGAAGGCCATGATCGCTTACGTCATGAAGGGACACGGCACATAAAATGCATTGATATATTATCGTCTGTTACGTCCAAAGAGTCTGAGCTCCAGGACCATGGATTAGTTTTAGAGCTTTCATTACACCCGAGCAACGCCGGGCTATACTGCTAGTCCAAGAATATATCGATCTTTATGGGGAAATATCTTCGGATGTCTATTACAAAAAGTTTTTTATTTGAAACTTCGAGATTTTGTCGACTAAATTATAAGTTTAATTAAATACCTTTTTCCAATCGTTTGTTAGTAACAAAATAAAGCTAACACTTGTTTATTTAATAGACACTGAAAACTCCTAGTTTCTTCTTTAATATCGACCTGCCTCTTAAATAAAAGGAGTTCTTCTTTTCGTATAATAAAGTTACATGCGTGTTGTATCTCAGTCTCGGTGCTGTGCGAGGCTTCTTCATTCTCCGAAGTTTTACCCTTAAAGACATTAGGGTAATTAAGAACCTCTACTGGCAGCAAACTGTCTGCATACGGACAGGTAACGAATTCAGCAGTTATACAAAGATAGAAAGGGGCGTAAGACAGGGATGTGTAATTTCATCGGATCTATTTAACTTGTACAGTGAGAATATTTTGAGGACCCTAGATGTTATGCCAGAATTTGTAATCGGAGGTCAAAATCTAAACAACATAAAATACGCAGATGACACAGTATTGATTGCAGACACGAAAAAAAAACTGCAGGACCTCCTACAGAAGGTAGCTGAAGAGAGTGACAAGAAGGGACTACAAATAAACTGCAAGAAAACCGAATACATGGTCATCAACAAAAAGAGCAGCCCAAAGTGCCAAATATGGGTGGGTGGGGGATGTTAAAATCAAGCTGGTACGAAAATTTAAATGTCTGGGAAGTGTTCTAACTGAAGACGGAAAGTGCGACACAGAGATCCAAAGCCGAATTGGCATGACAAATGACGCGTTCCAGAAGCTGAGTAAAGTATTAAGACACGGAAAATTTCACTAGAAACAAAGAAGAGAGTACTGGATTACTATGTGATGTCAGTTCTTCAATATGGCAGTGAATGTTGGACAATATCAACAAAGATAAAGGAAGAACTTGAAGCAACTGAAATGTGGTTTTACAGAAGGATGCTGCGGATATCGTGGGCCGAGCATGTGAGCAATGATGAGGTTTTGGAAAAGATGAAAACGTAAAAGTAATTAATCTTGAGTATGAGGAAGAGACAACTGAAGTTCCTGGGACATGTAACGAGGAAGGAGGGCTTGGAGAACCTGATACTAACTGGCCAGACAGAGGGGAAAAGAGACAGAGGAAAGCAGCGAATAACATATCTAAAAGGCCTGGGCAGGTGGATGACGGAACGAGGGCTGAGAGACGTTACAGGAGAAGGCGTGCTAAGAGCCACCAGGGATAGGGAGACGTGGAATGCTATTATTGCCTACGTCCTGAAAGGACAAGGCACATAAAAGAAAAATATATATGCCAACTGTTTATAAGAAATTGAAATGTAGATATAAAGTGGGGAATCACATCTATATTATAATCAATATAAAAACTGATCCCTCATTTTCTGGCCATGCTAGTTTTAATACATTTATATTCTAGATTTATGGGCTTCAGCTAGTGGATGACGGAACGATGGTTGCATGGTGTAACAGGGGAAAGTGTGCTAAGAGCCACCAGGGATAGGAAGACGGGGAAGGCCATGATCGCCTACGTCCTGAAGGGACAAGGCACACAAAAGAAAAATAGAATTGCCAACTGTTTATAAGAAATTCAAATGTAGATATAAAGTGGGGAATCAAATCTATATTATAATCAATATAAAAACTGATCCCTCATTTTGTGGCCATGCTACTTTCTATACATTTATATTCTAGATTTATGGGCTTGAGCTAGTGGATGACGGAACGAGGGTTGTTTGGTGTAACAGGGGAAAGTGTGCTAAGAGCCACCAGGGATAGGAAGAGGGAAAGGCCATGATCGCCTACGTCCTGAATGGACAAGGCACATAGAAGAAGTTACATGCGCTGGCAATCATGGAATAAAACAACAGCGCTGATTTGAAGAAATCTCGAAGTACATAATTTTTGGATCGGCTTCGGAAGAATGTCGTTCTATTTGCAGCCAGATTGCATGTGGTAACTAATATCATCACGAAATCGATCTGGGTTATCTTGGTTTGCTCAAAGAAATACACAAACGTACAAAAATCATAGACAGATGAGCGTCATTCCTAAATTTACATTTACGTGCATTTATCTGTCTGTGTTGTCTAAATATATATATACTAGCAGTATAGCCCGGCGTTGCTCGGGTGTAATGAAAACTTTAAAACTAATCCATGGTCCTGAAGCTCCGACTCTTTAGACGTTGACACGAAAGACTAAAAATCAATAATTGTTTCCAGTTAAAGCGAAACCGTAGACGGAAAGAAAAATGAATGGATGTAAGTCAAATTTTGATTTCCTGGTATCGATATCAAATAAAATTTTTTCGTCGTAAACTGAATTTTGAAGGCTAAATAAGTCCTCTGAGTAAATGGTAGCATGGCTGAGACAAAGAACTACAATTATACCTACTTAGAGCCAAACCCGAAGCAAAAACTAAAATAAATGGGCTGAAAAAAAAAAAGACATACAGGCAAATAAACAGACACACACACAAACATCTTGTCTTTTATATATATATATATATATATATATATATATATATATATATATATATATATTATAGATTTTCTGCACTATTAAAACTGCAACCTTTAAACTTCTGAATATCGTTTCTTATGTCTTTGTCTATGACTGTATGAAATTTGATCAAAATCGGACCACTCCTTCTGTAACCCGATTTTTTTCGATTATCGATTTTCGATATTTATCGGGGGTACCTCGACACAAAACCTAGCTAAGAACACTCGCAGACGCTTATAGTACAGCTGTGTACATTTTCAAGAAAATCGGTTCTGCCGTTTCTGTGTCTATAGGTAACGGACACACACAAACACACACACACACAAACACACACACAGACACACACACACACAAACACACACACAGACACACACACACACAAACACACACACAAACACACACACAGACACACACACACAGTTCCATTTATAAATAAGTTTAGATTTAGATTTAGATTCAGATGTTTCATTAAGACAACTCGAAGTGTTATTGGTAAAATGTGATTGATTTAGCTATTGCATTATGTTATTTTTCCTGATGGCAATTCTGTGTGAAAAATAGTATAGCCCAATTGTCCGCCAATGCTTCGGCGGCATACCTCCACTTGATGGTCAAAACCTTTGATGACGTCTCTGCATAGTTGCACCTCGATCTTACAAATATGCCTCATTATCTCATCCTTCAGCTGTTGAATTGTTGGCATATATGTTACATTTGAGATGACCCAACATTCATGACGACACCAAAGAAAAAAAATCTAAAGGCGTCAAATCATACGATTGCAGTGGCCAATTGAGATCACATTTTCGAGAGATGTTGCAACCTGAGAATTGCCCTTGTTTAAACGTCCATTTTCGTAATAGACATCGATAACTTTAACACGTTGTTCGATTGTTAATCTTTCCATGGTTGAAATTGCCAAAGATTGAAGTTGTTAAATCTGAAAGAAATTGAAAAAAAAATCATTACACGCATAAATTTAATTCACATTTAAAACCGCTGCTAGTTATGGGAATACAAGATAGATAGATAGATAGATAGATAGATAGATAGATAGATAGATAGATAGATAGATAGATAGATATGAACAGACGTGGATAGATAAATAGATATGAACAGACGCAGATGGATAGATAGATATGAACAGACGCGAATAGATAGATAGATAGATAGATAGATAGATAGATAGATAGATATGAACAGACATAGATACGAACAGACATAGATAGATAGATAGATAGATAGATAGATATGAACAGACGTGGATAGATAGATAGATATGAACAGACATAGATACGAACAGACATAGATAGATAGATAGATAGATAGATAGATAGATAGATAGATAGATAGATAGATAGATATGAACAGACGTGGATAGATAAATAGATATGAACAGACGCGGATGGATAGATAGATATGAACAGACGCGAATAGATAGATAGATAGATAGATAGATAGATAGATAGATAGATAGATAGATAGATAGAACAGACATAGATATGAACAGACATAGATACGAACAGATAGATAGATAGATAGATAGATAGATAGATAGATAGATAGATAGATAGATAGATAGATATGAACAGACATAGATACGAACAGACATAGATAGATAGATAGATAGATAGATAGATAGATAGATAGATAGATAGATAGATAGATAGATGAACAGATATGAACAGACATAGATACGAACAGACATAGATAGATAGATAGATAGATAGATAGATAGATAGATAGATAGATATGAACAGACGTGGATAGATAAATAGATATGAACAGACGCGGATGGATAGATAGATATGAACAGACGCGAATAGATAGATAGATAGATAGATAGATAGATAGATAGATAGATAGATAGATAGATAGATAGATAGATAGATATGAACAGACATAGATACGAACAGACATAGATAGATAGATAGATAGATAGATAGATAGATAGATAGATAGATAGATAAATAAAGGCAGAAGAAAAACAGATTACAGAAATATAGTTAAAGAAATAGATAGACAGACTGGCAAGATATACATTCAACAAAAATAAAGAAATATATTTAAATCGAGAAACCTAAAGAACGAAACCGATTTTAAAAGATAAGCAGAAAGAATGAAACCTACTTTGATAAAAAGAAGCAGATTTAGATAAGGTGATAGATAGAAAAATACTTATTTAGATAAAAGAGAAAGCCGAGCATTAGAAAGTTGAGAAAAGAGTCACGGAATCAAAGGGAAGCAGATATATCAGTCAAAACAAAAGCGTGTGAAGAACGTCGACGTAAAGGGAAAATCAAGGCAAAACAGAATGTGTGCAGAGGGCTCGATCGAAAGACGAAAAAGCGAAACTGACGCGCTGGTCGATTGAGAGAAAGGACAAAAGATGAAAACCACACACCCTTTATAAATTTATAATATTATTCGCACATGAAATCAATAGGTCGATATCGAACGAGAGAATTGTCAAGCGGGAACATGCATTGTATTTGGGCTTTTTCCTTTTTTTTTTTTTTGTTGTTGTTATTGTTGTTGTTCTTGTTGTTCTTTTCCTCTAACGAGATTGCTATCCTTTTCACCTTCCCTCTAACCCATCCGATCCACCCATATCCACGTGGGTCTACAAAATGAAACGTAAAAATGCTACGACGTATCGCGCTCACACAGACGAGCGCATGCGCACTGAAATTTGTTCATATCAAGAAATCGGCTGCTCGTACGTTTGCGTGAAACACGCCGGGTGAAAAAAAGAAAAAGTTAGCGATGAACGGACGAATGATCGATGATAGTGAACGAATCGACGAATAAATAAGTCCTTCCTTAAAAAGGAAAAATAATGAAATAGAAAAGTAAGACGGATGAGAAAAAAGACAAGAAAGAAAAAAAAAGAGAGAAAGAGAGGGTATCATCCGGTCGATTCCGTTCTCAATTAATATTGAAAGTGTTTATATTTTGATTTTGTCTTTATTAATCTTTTACGATATCCACCAATACTTCACAGTTGTTTGTTCATATTTATCCTAGTCTGTTATATCTCTTTCTTTCTATATATACATAATAAACAATTTTGATAGAGAGATAGATA